>PYSP01000306.1:0-46194 GCA_003049395.1 Pseudohalonectria lignicola
CCCGCGCCGCTGCCGCTGCCGCCGCCGCCGCCGCCGCCGTTGCTGGATGGATTCCCGTGGGAGTACAAGCTGCTGTTGTGACTACCGCCCCCACCCCCACCGCCGCTGCTGCTGCACCGACCGCCAATGTCGAACCCGTTGACCGGCGGGCCGAGGGGGGTCAGCGGCGGCGAGTCGCTCCGCTTGAATATGGAGGCGATGTACTTCCTGTCCCGCAGCCGGGGCGGCGGCCTCATCGGCACGACCTCGACGCCGCCCGCGACAACTCTACCGCCGGTGGCCCTCCTTTCCATCGCTGTGCCCCCCGGGGCCGACACCAGCGACATGCCCATGCTGCCACCGGGCCCGCGGCTGCCGCCGAGCAGCAACCCGTGCCGCTGCCACCACCTACCACTGCCACCAAGCTGGTGGCGATGATGGTTATGGTGATAACGACCACCCCGCCGGTCGTGTTCATGCAGTAGGCTCTGCTGCAGCGAGCCCCGGTGTCTCCTCCGCCGCCGGAGGAGGACCAGCACCAGGAGGACCAGCGCCACGGCCGCGACGGCGGAGCAGATGCCGATAGCGGAGCGGGCGCCCACCGAGAGGCCCGGCCCCGCCGGGGCGGCGGCGGGAGGGGGCTTGTCGGACGACGACGCGGCGGCCGCGCCTGCGCCCGCGCTGGGGTTCGGGGTCAGGGTCGGAGTCATCGTCGCTGATGCTGTTCGGGGTGGTGGTGGTGATGGTAGTGACGTCGAGGAGGACGGGTGCAACGAGGCAGAGGACGGGGCTGACAGACCGGACAGCATCGGTGAAGGCGACGATCCTCCGTCCGACTGCGCCGTCGCGGCGGTCATGGCCGGCGGGTCCGCCGCACCGAGGACCGACAGGGTCGTCGGGGCGTCCGCTGCGGTCCCCATGTTAACGCACGACGACCCGCCGGGTGGGTTGTTGATCTGATCGAAGTCGACGTAGAAGGAGCAGCCGAACCCCTTCGGCGGCGGGCCGGGGTCGAAGACGGAGTGGTGACCGATGCTGTTATGATTTGGTGTTTGCCGGTTAGGTATGGCTTACTCCCTTCCCGTTTTTGCTGTCTCCTCCTCCTCCTTCCCATGTGTGTCCATATACAGACATACCCAGAGCAATGCAGGAAGAAAAAGAAATACTTACTTTTGGCATTGGTTTATGATCATATTGACCATCGCTGTAGTAGTCGTGGCCAACTTCCGTCAGCCATCCCTGATCAAAGCGACACAATTCCAAACAGGACAAACCAAAACGACTCACGATCATCCCCCAACTTCCTCGGGTTGAGCCCGCAGTACGTGATGTCGCACCAGTACAGCTCCCAGAGGTCTTCCCTCGGCAGCGTCTCGATGGCGGCGCAGGCCTCCTCCTTCATCGTGTCCCCGCAGTAGTCGATGGGGAGAGACCTCCGGCTCAGGAAAGTCCTTCTGCAGGCAGTGTTGCAGCCATATCCCATCGTGAGGCCCATCTGGCTCAACCTGCTCGTCAAGGCCTCATCCTCGGGCCCTGCCCCGGTACAGCTCTTGGCCGTGGCCGGGGTGCTGCGGGCAACCTCCATCGTTCTTCTTCTTTTCCCTTGCTTACTTTCTGTTTCCCCAAGTCCCCTTTGACGAGTCTACTTAAACGGGGAAAGTGGCTTGGATTTTGGCAGGCATATACCGCATCAAGATATAACAGTGTACAATGGAAGTATGAACGGGTTCATATTATTATTATGTGATGGCGCCTCCAGGATGCGGCTCCTCAGCAGTGCTTTGCAGTGGCAGTCGTATCGTTGTCGTTATCGTTGTCGTAGTGGTGGCGGTGGCGGCTCCTCGAAAAGAGCGTAAGCGAGACAGAAGCAAACGAGTGTGGGGGAAGTGGAGGGGGGGCGGACGAGGCAAACAGGTGCACCCGCTCCCTATAATGATGTATCAGTTGTCACAACCGAATAACAGGTCGCATCCATCGGGGTTGAAACTGAGCAAAAGAAAAGAAAAACAACAGCAGAGAAGGCCGGGGAGCGTCTGGCTGAGGTATTCCACAGCCTGCGACGGGCTATATAGCATCCCCCTTTCCCCATCACTTTCATCAGCACAGGCAGGCACAAGCAGGCGCAAGCAGGCATAAGCAGGCACAAGCAGCGCACACCATGGTCGTTCACGCAAAGCCCACAGCCCTTTGACACTCTCCCACCCCCGTCCACATCACCCCCCCGCCGTCGCCTCCGCCGTCATGTCTGTACCCCCGCCCCTTCCCCTGTTCGTTCTTGCTCACCATTCCTTGTCGCCGGCGCACAGCTTATGACGCTTTTGCACGGCCGGTACGACCTTGGTCGGGACGAAGATCAGACAAATGGGCAGCGCGATAATTTGGGGTGGGTGGTGTGGCATGGGATGGGGGAGAGAAGGGAAGGGGCAAGTAAGACGGAGGAAACGCTTTGGCTGCTGGGCTTGGCCCATTGACTTGACAGTGCACCAACACAGACTTGGGCAGACACTCGACGTGTAACAAAAAGACCCTAATGCGCGTTGCCGTCTGCCGGGCGAGAATTGAAAGAGACCAAAAGAAAGAAGAGGAGGAAATAAAAAGGTCTCGTATGGGAAATCTTGGAAGCGGAGACCCAGCCTGCCAGTATCTGCCAATGGATGTTTTGGGATACATGCAGCTACCCGAACCCTTTGGTGCCACCTGGTAACATCCCTGGTGTTCTCTTGGTGGGATGTCCCTTTGCTCGTCCCCCGCTCTCACCAGTGACTGGGATAGGCGACGTTTTGATTTCCTCCCTTTCTTGCCGCAGACAGTTCTAGCCGCCTGTCTCTCTGTCTTGTTTCTCGCCCGGCCCGCCTAGTAACCCAACTGCCTCGTCCTGCCATGGCTTACTATTTTTCTTCCTTTATCTCTTAGGGTTAATTAAGAGCTGTAGGGGGAGGGCTGTAAGAGGTTCGCTTTGGTAGCAGTAACATTTGCCTTGACCTGTGGAATGCCGAGTGGTCTCCCGGGGGAGGGGCAAGCTCCAAAGAGAAACCGGTGATAACAGTTAAACATCGAGGTGTTTGCCTATTTCGAGATGCCGCTTCGATCTCTCAATGTCGGACCGGGCCGACCTCGCCAACGAGATTTGACCGGTCGACGGCAGCACGAAGGGGGAAATATCAAAAAAGGGAGATTGAGACGATCGTGGTCAGCAGCAAATCAGGTCATGGAAGATCACCGGTGTGCCCATCTGGTCAAACTGGCACTCCGATGCACCGCAACCCAAAACAAAGTGAAAGAAAGCAGCGTCATCCGGGAGCCGAAGGAGTGGGAAATCTGAACGCCTAGCCTAGCCTAGGCGCGACCTCGCCATCCCCATTGGACCCGCGGGGAATTAACGCCACTAGAGACTGGGTGCCACAGGACATCGGGATACCTTCCCAAAGAAGGAATGCCCGCCGCCAAGGGAGAGCCCGAAGGAGGGAGATAAGACAGCAAAATTCAAGAAAGGAAAAGAAAGGAAAACTGAAACCTTGCCAGGTGACTTACTCTCTCCATCCCCCCGTTACAGGCTTCCAGCCTCATAGTTGCATAGAAGGAAGGGCCGGCAAAAGGATTTTCCCATTCCCACTGTCATTGCCGGGGACGGGCGCACTATCACTTACTGTGTGTTTGTCTGCCAGTCGTCCGCTCAACTCTCAGGGGAATGCTCGTTGCCCTTGTGGTCGTCGCGAGGCCGAGAAATGTAGGTAGGTAGGTACGTCGAGCCACTGGGAGGGAGCCGGTGAAGGGGGTGTGAGCAAACGTATCGCACAGGACCACCTTCCGATATCCAATGGTCTTGTAGTCTAGGCGAGCAGACACAGGCCGTTGTGAGACTCCTCTGCAACTGGCTGAGAGCAATGTGATGGTGGGAGGTCGGCCCCTCCTCCCTTTCGTCATACATGTTTCGGCCGCTCGAGTCTCTGTTGCTTTGTGGTAGGTCGCCCTGCCCTGTCAAAAACCTTTGTTTGCTTGTCCGAGGTTGTTTGTCACTCTTTCCCCGTACTAGGGCACGTGAATTCCCCTCGGTTCCACAAGTGAGCGTACAAACTTATCCTACAGCCACTCGGCCTTCCCTCTTTCCCCTCCTTCCTCCGTTTTCTTGTTATTCTCTTATTTGCTTCTTCTTCCCAGCTCAATGATCCTCCTTTCTTGATTCTCCGTTTTGTGTTATAGAATCGGCCTGCCTTGTCGACAAACGATGACTTTCACCAGGGATTTAGGCGGGATAGGGACATATCCATTCGTGCGTAATGCCGGCTCAAACAGGAAGCTGCATGGAAGGCGGGAGCTGCGGAGAGAGTGGGAGGTAAGAATTTTCGATCCAATATATCCCGGGTCGGGACATATTGGCATGCCTGCATCCGACCAAAAGATGCAGGCCAGCTGCCTGCAACCTGTCTGGCACCGATAGCCCGCGATAACAATGGCGGTGGGAAAATCTAAGGGAAAGGCCTGCGGGGGCGCTGAAGAGCGTTGTTGGGAGACCGCCTCAGGTAAATAGACAGCAGACCGTCTTGGGACACGCATCGAGCCGCGCAACCTGACCGCTGGTCGAGGGGTGGTCATCTTTCATCCCCTTTGGTGCCCCGGACTTGACAAGTATTTTCCGTCTTGCGACCGCACGCCTTGACGCTATGTATTCGATCTCTAGGGGGATGCGGCTTCTAGTCGTCAACAGTGAGTCGGGCTGGTCATGCCTAGCGAAGGCATTTGTTGAAACAACCTGCTCCGCCGCACTCGCTGCCTTTAAGAATGAGGTGGTTGAACACCCAAGATCATCCATCACTCTGGTGCAGACAGACATTATTCAGACGTCCACCTGAAATGGGGAGGGGGGGGGGAGACTATTTTTGGCCCCCTGTCGTAGATCATTTCGAATGGACGCTCGCCACGTGCGACGGCCGGCGGGTACTGGGCGATGGGACATCCGTCGGTCAGTCGAGGGACCTGTGGGGAGACCAACCTTGCTTGCCCGTCTCATTGGCCAGATCTCCGAGCTGAGGGTTTTTAAGTCCACCAGTCCGAGGGCGCCAGCGGAGAAGAAATAAAAAGGCCGGCCACATCTGAAGCCTGAGTTGCATGCATAAAGGACGTAAGGTGTGCCAAGGCAGCCAGGGGTTGTGTGCTGGGGGAGGATTGGGAAACAAAGAGAAGAGGCTGACATGCATCCCTCCCTTCACCCTCTCGTATTCTTCCGACCTTGCATTTGAAGAACAGGGGCTTGCCTTGATTTCCCTGTTCTCGGTTGTTTTCTGGAGAGCTGAAGAATGAAGAAGCGGCCGAGCTGAGGCTCTTCCTCTGCCGAGTGGTGCCATGAGCTACCCCTTGGTCCTTCCCCGAGGGGAAGGAAATACGACCGACTATATTGCCAAGAACCAGATGTTGTATATCTCGTATTTTCAAACCATTCACAGAACTATTTGCCGCAGGACGCCTTCTTTAGTATAGTCCACGGTAACCAGCCTGAGGCGGCAGGCTTTGGGTTGTCGACGTCTAGGTAGGCAAGAATCTGGAGAGGCTAGCCCCCTGCGTATATCCTGGTGCTTTTTAGCACCCGGGACTGTCCGATGTGAGGGTTTCCTTTCTGCGGCAACTAAACTGGTGACAGCTCGTCGCCTCAGCGGACGAAGCCGTCACCTTCATCGGGAAGGACAAGGACAAGGTTGCAGCTGCTCTCAGTGACGTTGCAGTCATGTCACTTGGAGAGGGAGTGAGGAACCGTAGGAACGTAGCGTGTACGTCCGTACTCTACAGATGCAGTGCCTCCATCTGTGACCCACCATAGTCCTTGGTGCTGGGACCAAGGCCGCCGGGACAAACTTTCTGTGCCCGGCGTCGGGGGGGTTGCTGTCGTGATCAGGTGTGTTGTTGGCTTCGGTGCCAAACGAGATACCAAACCTGCTGCCACACCCTCTGATACGCCGTGATATCTCTCCTGTTCCCCTCCCCCTCGTGCCCGCACGGTTTTTATGCTGTCACACTCGTTCATGACAATTTCCATTCATACGGCCTTCAAGCCACGGGATGACGTTCGGAGCGGGCCGCAAAAAAATAAAGATAATAAAATACAGCTGACCAGTCCTCGGACTCCTCGGGTGGGTGCGGATGGCTCGCAGCAGGGACCGGGGAGGAACCCGTACGAAGTCTTTCTTCCATGGTGGATGCCGTGTCCATACTGCTGATATTTAAGGCTCCTGTTTGGGCGTTGTGAGCGACTGTGACTGCTAGTAAAACAAAAGGTTGAACAAACTCAACAGCACCTGCATCTTGATAATTCCCGTTCACAACTGCCGTCCCAGCTTTGGGTGCTGACATGTAGATTTTCCCTCGGCCTGTTTGACTGTAGATGGGAACTGACTGGACGATGCCTGGGAGCGGTGGAAGTGATGTGTAACCTAAGTCCCCACGTCTCACGCTTGGGCATTTACCAGACAGGAGTGCAGGGCATGAAGGTTAGGCGGGTGGTGCGTTGGGTACCTAAGGAAGTAAGTGCGAAGGTGACTGTGACACTATGTTGACACACCCCCTTCTTAGGCAGTGGCAGCCTCTGCCTACCTATCTACATACTATTACTGTTGAATCCGTACAGTTTGGCCAAAACTTCCGGTAGGGGGTTAGCTGTGCCAGAAAGGATGTGGGTTGACGGTATTCCCGCCTCGCGCACCCAGATCCTGCATCATGTCAAGAAATGAAGCAAGACGACGCGATGCGAACAAGAGCGCTGGGGTTTGAAAGAATGTGACTGGTCCGATCATGGTATGACTTCAAAGTCTCACTGATACCTACCATTTATCTGTGATATGTGAGCAACTGCAGGCAGAGGGAGATGGTAGGCAAGGGGTAGGTATGCAGAGGCCACTTCATGACTTCGGCGCCTGCGCGGCTTTAACCGTAATAAACGAATCTGATCGTAATGTGGAATGGCCGAACAAGAGAGTGAAAAAGAGTACGCATGCGTGCGCGCGCGCGTGTGTATAAAAAAAATCTCGCTTTTAGGCATTATCGTTAGAACATGAACTATCTAGCATTTTGTACCGATATACACGGGTCAGTAGCGAACGTGATGTGGTGTTGACGCTCGCGCTAGCCTCCCCCCCTAAGGCGTCCCATGTTGAGGCGCTCTGCAAGCACCTCAGAGCGTCAACCGCTGGATGAGCAACTCGCCCATGTGCCAAGTGGTGAGACGTCAGGAGGTGTACCTCCCGCTCTCAGCGAAGACGCCCCATCCCCCAAAGTCCTCCGGGTGCTCGTACGTGTCCGTCATGTCGACGCTGTACTCCAAGTCGAGGCCCGCTTCCCATCTAGCGTCATACGGATACAAGAACTTGAAGTTATCCATGTACTCAAACATCGCCTGCTGTGCCTTCCTCTCTGACTTCGAAATCCTCTCCGTATCCCACTTGGGCTCTGATCGTAGCTTTTTTGCTCCCGACCTCTCGTCTTGAGTGGTCTCAGGCCGCTTCTCGAATTCCTCGGCGTCAAGGGCCCCTGGGATATACCAATCGCCTGGGCTCATATCCTGTCTCGTGGGTCGAGACTCCCAGAAATGGCTCGAGGAAGGGACCTCGAGGTGGCCGGCCCTGGACCCCTGATCTACCACGACCAGTATCTCGTGATGCAGTTCCCCCGTTAGCATCTTGAGCTTCCATTGCACCAACTCACTCTCTTCCTCTGTCATCGCCTCCTCCTCCTCTACTGACGAGCCATCAGAATCTGAGATCGTTTCGGGGTCTGGGTAATCGTCGAGATCCAGCGGCTGGGCCCAGGGCTCTCGCTTCCGGGGGTCGAGCACCGCGAAAGAATCCATGTGGACGCCCTCGTTGTGCTCCCAGTTCTCGAACCCAACACCACTGCCGTCGTCGGCAGGCGTCGGCTGCGAGGGTTCCTTCGCGCGGTAGATCTTGACCCTGTCGGCTATCTCCTCATCCCGAACCCTAACCTCCCGGGCGGCGAGGGCACGGTTCCAGCTCTCAGGCTGGGGCCTGCGCCGGAGGGAGCGGTTATCGCACAGAAGCGAAGGCCGTAGGATCCAGCTGCTCTTGAGCGACAGGGAGTTCGGGAGCACGACTCGTAGCTTCTTGTATCCTATGCCCTCCTTGACGAACAAGTCGATCGTGCGGTAGTCGTGCCAAGGGTCACCGGACGCGAGCACCGTCAGCTCGTCGAGTCGGAGTCCGTAGAACATCTGGAAAACGATGGGCAGTGGCGTTACTGACTGCGCGTGGGCTGACGTCGCATGGGCTCTCCATCGGCTCCAGGATGCGCTCGGGGGAAGCATCGAGCCGCCAGGGTGCTCGCGGACGCAGAGCCGGCGGATATACTGCCTCAGCTCTCCGAGCCTCGACATGAAGACGACGAGGGTGGACTCTGTTTATTTAATGCCGTTTGTGGCAGGATGTATGTTAGTTGGCTTCATTGCAACAACTGTTTCCACGCTCTAGGTTGGCTAGGCAAGTAGGTAAGTTATACCTACCCACCATGACCTACGCACCCGACTGGGTGCTATGGCAAGTGAGGTAGCCTGTGCTGGGCCGTTTGGTAAGGAATTGGGGACACGCCTACGTACGATCCTCCATGAAGAAAAGAACGTGGCCCATCCAGCTGTGACCAATATCGTAATACATCCTCTGGCAGACACGAAGTAGAGGTAGGTCGAGGAAAGAGCTGGAAAATTTCCCGTCTTTAAAGCCGCGGTAAACGGGGCCTTCGGGGGGCCTGAACCCGTACCTCATCCGCAATCCACGATGGACGAGTTCGTAGATGTGACGCCTGAGTTCCGTGGGCAGAAGCCTGAAGAACGGGCTGTCGGCCTGCAGATTCTCCTTCTTCTTCCAAGGGACCAGTGGCTTGCGGTAACATTCTTTCATTATCGACGTGCTGAAATACGTTGTCGGCTTGGTGCTGTTCCCCAAACTATCATTCTTAAAGACCATTCGCAGTGCTGGGTTGGGGACACTCATCGCGCCTAGCATTGGGAGCAATGTGGGCTCCGGGTCGACGAGATCAGACTGGAGTAAGAGATGATGTATACTGTGGATGAGTGGTAGGTCGAGAGCAGAGATTTCGCCAAACGATAAAAAAAGAGGAATAAAAAAATGTGAACCCGCGAGAGAAAGAGATGGGATGGGGACAAACCGTGGTGACTCAACATGGAGAAATAGATGGGACTGAATTACGACGAGACACGGCAAACTTCGGAAAGGCTACCGAAGTTTGACACGCCTATCGCGCGCTTCCGTGGGCAGACTGGACTGGATGGAAAGGGTCCAGTGTGTTTGGTTTGCTGGGTTGGAAATCGGGATGCATTCGGTGCTTCGAGGCAGGTGCCACACACGCATTGGGCATTTGGGTGGCTTCCAGTCTCAGCCATTGAATTGAAGTAAGCGCAGCTGGCAGCAGACTTGCCTCAAATCAAGCTCATCATATTGTCAGAGTACAGTGAAGGTTCAAAGAGCGGCTGGACGCCAAAAAGGAATGCATATTTGGCCCGCCCCTCACGCAAAGGTTGATACCTTGTGACCGACAGCCGTGGTAAAACCGAAATATTTGACTCCATCCGAGGAAGGTGAGAGGGCATGAGCGTTGTCTCTGGACACCCGGGGTTTTTCATCAAAGTGTATTAGGGCCACACTTAACAGCCAATACCCACCGATAACGTATAGCATATAACCCGAAGGCCACGGAACTCTCAGGACACTTAATGGATGTGTGGGCCAGCTCCAGGACTTACATCGATTTTGATGACCAGTACGTCAGACTACCATTTCCCGCATCAGAGAGGAGAAAGGAGAGAGAATAGAGCAGTCAGGGATGAGGGGTGAGGGACAGAGGACAAGAGAAATAGAAAGGAGAAAAAGAATGGAAGGAAAACGCCTGTCAAGAAATACTGTCCGGGACAACATGCATCATCAGCTCATGGTTCTCAGAGTAATCGATCGTCACATCCACGATGCAGACCCCCTCATGAGCCAGCGCCTCCCGCATGACAGCCTCGAGATCCGAGCACCGGGAGACGCGCAGGCCCTTGGCGCCGAACGCCTCGGCATACTTGACAAAGTCGACCCCTCCCAGCTCTATGCCGGCGCTCCGGCCGTACTTGTCGACCTCCTGGAACTCCACCATGTTGTACTTGCCGTCGTTCCAGATGAAGTGCGTGATGTCGCACCCCTGCAGCACTGCGGTGGCGAGTTCCTGCGCGCTGAAGAGGAAGCCGCCGTCGCCGCTGATGCTGATGACCTTCTTGGAGCATGGCGGGTTCTGGGAGAGAGAGGCGCCGATGGCCCTGAGTGGAAGAGAGAGCAAGTGTTAGCCAAGATGTCCGCCCCCTGTAGAACCATGCGGGGGTATGGTGCAACATGAAGCATTCCCCCGGGGGGATAAGGAGAGGGGGGAGAAAAGGGAGGTAAAAGGACGGTGAATGGAGGAGGATGAATAGAGGCTTACCAAGGGAGCGCCACACCAAGTGTCTGCTGGGCATTGGACACGAGGAATGTCTTGGGCACGTAAGAGTAGAAATAGCGGCACATCCAGATGTAGACGCTCCCCACGTCGCACGTCACCACCGATGAGGGTGGTATCGCGGACTGGAGCAGGCGGATGAAGCGCAGAGGGTGCACGGGGCCGGAACCCCCTTCCGGAGACCGAGCAAGCGCCTTGTCCCCCTTCTCCCACGCGTGGAACTCCCCGTACAGCTCCCTGCCCGCCTCGGTGTCCTGCGGCCTGGCGACAGCGCCGAGGCGCGCGCTCAATGTGTCCAGGTTCTGCACCAGCGAGCCGATCAGCTCAAGTTTTGGCAGGTAGTTGAACCCGATGTTGGCGGCGTGATAGTCCATGTGGATGATGTCGAACTTGTTGCCCGAGTTCCACTGGTTCGCGTCGTACTCGGCCTCGTCGTAGCCCACCGTGATGACCAGGTCTGCCAGCGTGAGCAGCTTGTCCCCCGGTTGGTTCCGGAAGAGGCCGATGCGGCCGTAGAAGAGACGGATGAACTCATTCGAGATGGCCCCCGCGGCCTGGAAAGTCTCAACCACCGGCAGGGGCGTCTTCTTGAGGAGGGAGTGCACGGCCCCGACGACGAGGGCGCTGGCGGCGCGCATGCCGAGGAACAGGACAGGGAACTTGGCCTTTTCGATCAGCTCGACGGCGCGGTCGAGATCGTAGTCCGCCGAAGGGCCGTACTTGGGTGGAGTGAAGACTCCCGGCGGGAAGGCCGGGATGTTCGAGAGCGACTTCCCGGGGGTCATGATGTCGATGGGCAGGCTGACGGCGGTGGCGCCCTGGGGGAAGGTGGCGGCTACGCGGAAGGCGTCGAGCATGAGCTCGGCGACCTGGTCCTCAACGATAGCGGCGACCACCTTCTTGGTCACGGGCGCCAGCAGCTCGACGCCATGCAGCGACTGGTGCGTGCGCCGCGTCGACTGCGCCCTCCTGACGCTCCCGACAATGGCGACGAGGGGCGACCCTTCGTCCGTGGCCGTCACCAGGCCCGTCACCAGGTTGCTCGTCCCGGGGCCAGAGGTAGCGATGCACACCCCGGGCCTCCCGGTCAGCTTCCCCACCGCGGCGGCGATGAATGCCGCGTTCTGCTCGTGCCGGCAGACGATGAGCCGGATCTCCGGGTGGTCGACCAGGGCGTTGAAGACTGAGTCGATCTTGGCACCAGGCACGCCAAACACGAGCGTCACGCCCGCCGCCTTGAGGGAATCAATGACCACCTGGACCGTGTCCATATCATTCCCTTTAGAGGCAGCCATTATTGTTGTCTTGCGGACGATGTTAGTTGGGCGAGGTTACCTAGATTCGGTGTGATCGCAAGGAAGAGATGGGATGTGGCCGCTCCCTCCGTCCTCATGAATGCATGGCTCGTAAAGGTTCCTTCTAAATCAGCCTCTCTCGCCCTCCGGAAGCGGGAAGTCGCATTCTTCGATAGCTTCGGGCTGGCCACAGGCAAGGGTCGTCATCGTTTCTCGTAGACAGTGGACACAGCGGGCAAACGGCGGTAATGTGGAGCCGCCGATGCAGACGGAGCTGCAGATTAAACGCGTCATTACTCAGCGAATTGATGACTGCAAGAGGGGCAATCAACATCCATGATGCCGAAAAAAAGCTTGCCAGATCGGATTGGCGCGTGTAACTTGACTCCTCGCTTTGCTTGATCGAATGATTGTGTCATGGTGACAGGGGAATCTCCAGCTTATCAATGGGCCCGGCCAAGAACAAAGCTGACCTGGCCAGGATCGGCGTCAGCCTGCCATCCAAGCTGGGGGTATGTATGGCTGCCCGGTTGGCATCGGTAATATTTGTTAGCATGCCCGGGCTTTGAAACCCCACTGCGAACGCCCACAACGGGGCATCCCCGTCCCCTGGGAGCCCCGTATCTCCAGGCTTTACACGGATTGACATCGAATTAGATTCTTGATGTTACCATGTCCTTCAGGCCAGCAATACCGAAAAACTGATTATATCTATCATCTGCATCTCCTGAAATTTGCATGTGGTTTGCTGTCCTTATCAGATGCTCCCTACCGGCCGACGACGCACTTAACCGAAGGGGACAATGGCGGCCAAAAATGAGCTTTTCCAGTACTCGATCGTCTCGGCCCTGATGGACGGTGTGGCATCCACCGGCCTCCCGGTCTCCACTCTCCTCCAACACGGCGATCACGGGCTTGGCACCTTCCGGTTCATGGTCGGCGAGATGATCGTCCTGGACGGCGCCGTCTTCCAAATGAAGTCAGACGGCAGCATCACCTGGGTCGACGCCGCGGCCGACCCCACAATCGTCGCTCCCTTTGCCATGGTGACACGCTTGTCGCCAACCGTGCGGGAACCCGACGCGAACCTCCCCAGCAAGGAGGCGCTCACAGAGAAGCTCTCAGGAATGTTGCCCTCGGCGCGAAACCTGTACGTCGCCTTCCGGGCCGAGGGGGTCTTCCGCTCCGTCACGGTACGCACGGCGGACGGGCAGAAGGAGCCCGGGGAGCGCCTCGCAGCCATCGGGGCCAGGCAGGTGACGCACGTGTTCGAGGATGCCAAGGGCACGCTGGTCGGTTTCCGGTCGCCCTCGTACATGCAGGGGGTCAGCGTCGCGGGGGACCACCTGCACTTTATCAGCGAGGACCGCACGTACGGCGGGCACGTGCTCGCCCTGGACACGGGCACCGGCGCGGTCGACCTGAGGGCCGCCCCGATCTCGAGGGTGAACTTGGAGCTGCCGTCGGACGACCCGGACTTCAACCGGGCTGAGCTGGCGCTAGATGGGAAGGGGATCCATGCTGTTGAGGGATAGGAGGTGGTGGAGATCTGATGATAACGGAGCCCCGTCTTCATTTTATATGGACGGGCTCGAAGGGGACGGACAAGTGTGTTACTAGATCGGTACGGCGCTAGAGAGGGATAAATAATTTATACGGAGCCCCCGGGGTTTTTGCTTCCGAAACTGAAGGCCTAGAGTGAGAACACACGGCTTCAAGCTCACATCACACCCGAACCTCTGTTCTTCTACGCCTACCTTGACCACCGCCTCGCCACTCAGCAATGATCCCCCATCCCAAGCGAAGTACCCGGCATTCGGGCTTATGTGAAGAAACTTTCCGAGAAACTTCCCTTTAAAAGTCGTCCCAAAGGTCCTCTTAAGAGTCCCTAGCATGCAGCAGCTCGGGCCCAGCCCCCTGCGCCGATCTCCCGTCCCGTAGTCGCAATCTGTCACAGCCGGATCTCCCCCACGCAGAAATCTTCTAGAGCATCACGGTCGACGCAGTGAGTGCTCAGCCAGGAGACTCCGAGGGTTCGCTTTGCTCCCCGCGAATCATTGCATCTGCGTCTCTACTCAGGTTTCATCTGGACTCCGTGATCACCAAGGTAGAAAGGCTCCGACCGATAAAATATGATGCCCGGACGTAGCTAAAACTGGCTAGCTGCTCGTCACTCACGCTCGACGGCCCGCGGAATGCATGATGCTCAAGATTTTTCAGTCAAATCTCACCTTTGCCCGGGTATCAAGCAAGTCTGGAAGGGAAGGTCTGCTGATAGCCTCCAACCAGGAAAGTTCGATTTATAATGCGATCTCCCCCAGAACCACCGTTGCTCAGGAAACCTCCTCCTGTTAGTAGCAGCGACCGAAGGAGGCGAAATACGCGTCGTTTGAAGGGATCATCAAGCTCAACTTGTCCACACCTCCTTAATTCATGTTGCGACATCGCGGTGGGACCATCCCATCTACTTCCAGCGCCGTCACAGCCGCCCATCGCGCATATGGCTCGGCATCAGACAGAAGGCGGGCAGAATGCGCTCAAGAAGGAATTCGGGTGCTTCGGCTACAACCGAAACAGGGGAGGTACAGTAGGAGGGAGGGAAGCCATTGCAGGTTAACAGACGGCCTGAATGTGAGGAGATTTTATGATGATATATTTGAGTGTCCAACTCGTCTTCCGTCCAGGCCGACTTGCAGTTGAAGCCGTCTCTACGCAGCCTTCAGCAACGGACACTATCGTCAGGATATTATTCAACTCATCATTCAGCAACCACATCTGGAGCAGTTTCGGACTAAATCAACACGAAGCTCAACAAGTTATCCACCTTGCTTCTCTCCGCGGCTACAACAGCCGTTGCTTTACCAGCTCGAGGTAGGCATGATTGGCTGGGGACCAGAGGTCTAGCTGCCATCCCTCCAAAGGGATTCCTCCCTTGTCGCTGCGAGGAGTTAGCCAACCACTCCCATAACAATAGAGCAATACTACCACGAAGCTAACAAGACATTGTTAATAATAACAAAATATACAGTAGACCGCCGGCAATTACCTGCACCCCCACAACGCCGGCCCACACGCCCAAGGTCATTCCCGTGGTGGTCGGCAGCCTGACGCGGGAGAAGTCCCTCGCCTACTACCCGGACTCGGTCCAGGCCAACCCGGGCGACATAGTGCAGTTCCAGTTCTCCCTCAACAACCACACCGTAACCCAGTCATCGGGGCCCCAGGCGCCCCGCGCCCCGATGGCCGGGATGCCCGCAACAGGCGGCAGCGGCGGCGCCCAGGGACCCGTTCTGGGGCAGGCCGTGGTGCCCATCAACAGCGGCTTCGTCCTCGGCACGACGGGGGGAACCGCCGTCCCGATCTTCAACATGCAGGTAGCTTTGGTCCCTGTGTGGTGTCTACCACTTTTGAGGCGGAACATTGGATTTACTGTGAGTCTGGTTTTCTCCCGCCAGCTGCACTGAGGACTGAACCTAACTCGTATTGCCCTTTTCACCCACAGGGGTTGGTCCACTTCTCAGCGCCCTAATCGCTGTCATCTTCTACAAACTCATCAAAACACTCGAATACGAGGTAAGCAGCAGCAGACGAAAAGATCGATCCCTCTCTGCTATGTACGCTTCATTCCGATCTTCACTGCGGCATGTTGGCTAACTGCTCGTACCTTCTCACAACCACAGATGGCAAATCCTGGGGCGGACGGCGATCCTGAGAACGATCCCACGCAGAACCCGGAGAAGAAAGTTGAGATTCATTCCAGCAGATAGGTAAGCAAGCTATGCCGTGGCCCCGTCACATGCATGAGGAATCTTGCAAGCTAAGTGACACGAGGAAACCACAGTTAGCTCGGACTTTTTAGGTTTGGCAATAAGGGCAAATTGTCACGAGGGAAAAGACTGAAGTCTGTCTTTTGTCCCTTTGGCCTCTTTTAAATGACTAATGAGTCCAATGCTTTTTCCCCTCGTCTCTCTTTTCGCTCGTCTCTCTTTTCGCTCGTCTCTCTTTTCGCTCGTCTCTCTTTTCGCTCGTCTCTCTTTTCGCTCGTCTCTTCTTTTCCTGCCCACAAACTTCAGACTTCCTCTCTTCATCTTTACCCGGNTTCCTCTCTTCATCTTTACCCGGCGCAATGTTGTATCATGGTTATCTTCGGCAGACCTTTTCTTTTTTCTTCTTCTTCCTATTCCTTCTTCTTGCCTTAATATGCTCTCAACGGAGTCACGGGGAGGATCGGACGGACCGGCTGCTATCATGCAGATACCCAGACAAGCCAGCGACGCCAGGAAATACCCTCACCTCTCTGCATACATACATGTACCTTTTCTTACTACCTTAACATAACCGCATGGCTACGGCTACCTGGCATAGCACACGAAGTGATGGACAGCATCTCTTCTCTTTCTCTAACTGACGCTATGATTCACGATTAGACTTCGTCTTCGCCCTCTCCCACACCCAAAGGATCTACCTTTCTTCAACGTGGGATCGATGAATTGGTAATTTAGTCATGATTATAGATTAGGAAGTTTACAATTTACTATCCTTTGAACCTACACGGTGACATTCATCATGCGAACACCTTCGCTAGCGTCTCACGTGCATCGGGAAGTGGGAAACTCAAATCAAGGTATGACGCACGCAACGCCGGTGAGAGGTTCGACATGCTACCCGACCATCTGAGGTTGTAGCCTGCACGTTCCCTAGCGGAACCTCGGTGAAACAGCCGACCTAACAAGGCTCAGCAACCCTCAGCACGACACGGCTGAGGCTTGATGGGGAAGGGAAGAGTCGTAGGACCTATGACATTGAACTTGCCTTGACTGGACGCTCAAAGTCCGTTCCCATTACATCTGCTCATTTACGCTCCTCTCATATGCACGGCGCAATGCCAGACGTGACTAAGTTGTCAGCATCAAAAACGGCGCAAGCCTTCTCACAAGTTTCCGTTTAAGGAAGTGATCAACCCACCTCTCCCTCTTGCGGCTCTATACCTCTGCCCATGGAGGTCGGGTTTGATAAATTGGAAGGCGGTCCACTTTCCCGCACATCTCTCGGGTAGATTACATCAGGAATGGATTCATGCCTCCGAGCCAGGCAAGCCTGGACCACATGTTACACAGGGATTCATGGACTGGGAGTCTCCCCCACCCAACCGGAGTCATCCTCCACATTGCACATGGAACAGCCCAGCGACTCTCTACGTTGAACTCCACCCAATCACTCCAGTCTATGAGTGACCAGCAGCAAATCTACGCCTCCCGGCCTAACCGTCCGGCCTTCTCCCACCAGCCACTTCAGTCTTGAGCGGGGCCTGCGATTTACACCAACACCGGGTGATCAAACCTCCGGCCCCCTCGCGCTTCTACCGGTCTTCTATCCGAACTCCTGAACCTCTCGATAGAGCCAGTAGCCGGTCCCACCCAGGTGTCCATGATCCTGAGCCCGACGCGGTCTTGCCGGACCAGTCTGACTCGGGTCCGTCAGATGGCTGGGCCTATGAAGTAGCGACCCGACAACCTGGCAAAGAGACCTCTACCCCTTGGAGGAGCCGAGATGGTGCGAATTACTGTCTGAGAGGCTGGGGGCGGGGGCGTTGCAGCCGTCTGGCGATGGTCGGCTACCGGGTGGCTATCTTCTAGAAATCTGTTCCGTTGAATGGAGGTTGGGAGAGACAACGCGGCACGGCGGAGAGGCGAGGGGAGTCGCCACACGCCGAAGTCGTACCGTCGTGTCTCTTCTTCGTAGTCGCATCCGTAGACCCATGATCCGTAGCAGACCACTCTCGCCGAGACTGTCACGGAGTTTCTAGGCATTATTGCATAGTCGACATTCACATTCTCGTCACTCTTTGCCACTGAACCAGGAGGTGCATTTACATTTACACAATCAACTCCACCGCAATGGCCTCCATATTAACACGAGCTGGGTTATCCACGGGCGATGAAACGTCCTTTCCTATATACATATAAAGAGTCCTTCCCCCACCTTCCGTAGTACCCCGTGTCTAGCTGCACATAAAAAAACCAAAAACATCGAAAAACTACGTCCCCTTCCCCCTCCACCCTTTACCCTCCCCCTTCCCATCCTCCTGACCTCTACTGTTGTAAACAGATCCCTTCCCCTCCCCCACCAACCTTCCCAACTTAATTTTCTCACCCTTCACACGACCCCGGGCAGGACGGCCCACCTCCCCTTGATCTTCTCCTCCCCGAACCTCTCGGCGTACCACCTCCTCCCCCTCACGGCCCGGGGCAGCATGGCGGCGACCTCGTTAACCAAGAACATCCTCGCGGGCACGCAGCCGAGACCGCACGCGAGGTAGAAGCCGGCCCACTCTGCCCACTCGGCCAGGTAGTGCGGGTAGAGCACGTGCTTGAACAGGCCGGCCTGCGGGACCGAGTAGAGCCGCTCGACCTCGCCCGCGGAGCCCAGCCCTTTCTTGTCCGCGACCCTCTGGCGCCTCGCCTCCTCCCTGCGCCGTATCTCCCGCAGCTCGTCGTCGTGGTAGTAGTTGGCGGCCAGGCCGAGGTAGAAGACGGCGATGCCCACGGCGAACTGCAGGAGGCCGAGCTCCCCGAACGAGAAGATCCACTGCCGCCGCCACGCCTCCTGCGTCGTCGGCCCGTAGGCGGCCAGCCACGAGCCCAGGCAGGTCGCGTTGAAGAGCTGGAAGAGCAGGCCCAGGCACATGACGGCGACGTGCATGGGCGCCATGGACGGCTGCATCACGGGGAAGAGCACGGCGCGGTACGAGTAGTGCATCACGAACAGGCCGGCCAGCACCTTGTTCTGCCAGGGCAGGTCGTCGATCCCGTGCTGGGCCGGGAGCGTGTTCATGATGTACAGCAGCGTCATGAAGCCCGGGCACTCCATCACCACCCAGGCGAGCCGGCCGGGGAGGTTGAGCATGCTCGGCTTGGAGGTCTTGCCCATCCCGTACCAGGATATAAGCCATTGGAGGGAGGGGAACTGTGGTTTTTCGTGTTAGCCTGTAAATGTTAAGAATCCAGGAGATGGAGAGGGGTGGTTATCCTGCCCAAGGAGAGATGAAGGCGTACAATAGGATAGAGCTGCCAGATGAAGAGGATAATGTCGTAGTTCTCCCTCGTTGGGGGTAGCCAGTCTTTGATGAGCGCCATCGCGCTTGCTTTGTCGGGCTCAAAATTGGATCCGTGTATGTGCGCGTGTGAATGTGTTGCTTGAGCCGCTGTCGTCAATAAAAATAAAGCATAAAATAAACACTCCGGGAAAGACGCGTAGGAGACAACAGCTTAACAACAAAACCAATAAGATTGAGACAAGAGGGACAGGAGAAGAATAGAATGATTGAACTCCTTAGACTCGCCAAGCGACAAACAAATAATAACAAGATTCGTTCAAAGCTCACAAACTTCTCATTTAACCCGGACAAGTACAGTTTTCATAATTATCTTCCAGGGCGACTCGTGATGTCATGAAACGAACAGCGGGATCGAGGAATAAATGAGCACAGGGTCTAGAACTACCTAGAGTTGGAAAATCCGGACGAGATGCAAGGCAGTGGGGATCGCTGTGAGCCAAGGCGGGATCGGCGCACCGTTTATTCTCCTTCTCGGACACAAACCCACCCACGCACGGATTTTAAGCTCACCCGCACTTGTCCGACCGAGTCCGACCTCCTCTCCTCCGTTGCGCTCGGTGGTTGTTTGCATTAGGCTTGCCAGCAATCGGATGTTTGATTGATAAGGGTTCTCGCCCTTTGGATTATTCCAGGACGAGCGTCGACTGTGTGTTGGCTAGTTTGCTCCGGGACGCCGCGTTAATAAGCTGCCCAGTCTTGACTCTTAAACATAGTGGTTGTTGTATTATACCGGGGAGAAGAAGAAATAGGCAGAGTCTAACCAGTTCCCTCTCTGGAAGGCCTGTAAGACATCTTCTGCGTCCCTTACTTATAACGTCCTATATATGCGGTTTATTTTATGTTGCCCCGTCTCCATAAGGGAGTGTGATCGAGGTTGCAACCCACGTCCAGACTCGATCCTGTCGAAGAGACGCCTGCCTCGATAATCAAGTCTTACATCCCATTCCATCATGAAAGCCTCACGTTTTGCCAACAAAAAAAACCTCGCTCTGCCCAGTAAAACCTCGGTTTATTCCAGTAGCCCTAGCCCTCGTCTTGTAAGCAAAGCCCGCCCGTCCATATCCAACTCCAGGGCAGGGAAAACCATAGCAAAATCTTCGTGGAAGGTGGCATAAGAGGAGGGTTAACAGGATAAAGACGAAAAGAGGGGGAATGGGGAAAAATAGAAGAGAGGGAGGCTAAGAAAAGAAAGAGGACAAGGATGAGCAGGGGACGGTCACATAACAACACAATCCCTCTCCCTGGCACCAGCACCACCACCGCCGCCACTCTGCACCGCGGGGGGCATACCCTGCCTGAACGGCCCACCCCTCCCCGCCCCGACGCGAGGCGACAGCCCGGGCCCGCCAGGCCCGCCGTAGCCGCTGCTCGTCCGTCGCCCCGACATCTGCATCTGCTGCTGTGGCTGCAGCTGCGGTATCGACGGAGAAGGGGGCGGGAAGCCACCAGGAGGCCCGGACGCGCCGGCGCCGCCGGGCCCCTCGGCGGTCCGGGGGCTGCTGGTCGGGTGGCTCGGGTGGCCCTCGGGCGGTATGTAGGCCTGCTGCTTGGCCGCCTGCTCGTACGAGGGCGGCGCGTCCTCGATGCCATCGTCGGCCGGGCGGTTCGTCGTCGCGCCTGCCACGGGCCGGCTGGGACCGCCGACGTTGATGGGCGGGATGAGCGGGCGCACCACCTGCGTCCGGGGTGCCGTCGTCGGCCCCGCAGCTCTCCCGCCCCCGCCGCCTGGACCGCTGGGGCCCGAGGCGCTGCCCGCCCCACCAACTCCATTGGAGCTCCTCCTGCCGCCGCTACCGCCGCCACCACCACCACCACCACCACCACCTCCTCCTCCTCCTCCTCCTCCTGCCGCGCTCGCGTTCGGCCCGCCCTGTCGCCTCGCCTGCTGCTCGATGAACTGCTCCGAGAGCATGCTCTCCCTCCGCCTGCGCGCCTGCTCCGTGCGGTGCCGCTCGTCCTCCTCCTCCTGCAGCTGCATCGCGAGCGCGAGGTCGCGGTCCTCCTGCTCCGTGTTGGGCGACAGGGGCGTCGTCGCGGGGGAACCCCTTGAGGGCCCGGCGTGCTGCTGCTGCTGCTGCTGCCGCTGTTGCCCCGAAGTGCCACCACCGTCAGTGCGGCCTTGTCGGCCGCGAGGCCCACCGACGGTCGCCCAGCCGTTGCCGTTGCCGTTGCCACTGCCGCTGCTGTTGTTGTTATTCATATTGCCACGGTCGGGCCCGCCGCCGCCACCACCACCGTTGCTGCCGCTGGCACCCGACCCTTGCTGCTGCAGAGGGTGGCCGGCCCCGCCGACGACGCGGAAGTCCCCCGAGAAGAACTCGGCGCTCTCCCCGTTCATGTCGACGAGCGACTCCCACACCACCTCGGCGTGGCCCGCGTACCCGGCGTCCGTGACTAGGACCAGCAGCTCCAGTGTCTGCGGGTGCCTGTACAGCGTCGAGAAGTGGTCGTTCCGGAACAGTATCGCCACGCTCCCGGGTTTCATGGCCGCGGCGATCACCTCCAGCCCGTGCGACGTGAGCTGCGTCGCCGAGTGGGAGAGGAAGGACTTGATGGTCAGGATGTCCTGGTAGGTGCCCTGCTCCTCCTCGGTCAAGCCGACGTCCCCGGCCCCTCCCATCAGCTTTCCCTCGAGCTCCTCCTCCCGGAACAGGAGGTTCTGCGCCTCCTCGTACGACTCCGCCTTCTGCCGGCGGAACGCGTCGTGGGCCGGGTCGTCCGGGCGGGGTATCCACCCGTGGATGAGCGGCACGCCGAACGTCGAGTAGAGCCTCATCTCCCTCGTGTCCTCGAACGTGCCCGGTATCATGCCGTCACTCCGCTGCGTCGGATGTATGTGCGTCAGGCTCGTCCGCTTGAAGGCCGTGATCACGTCCGGGGCCGGCACGAAGCGCGGGTTCACGTTCATGCCAGTGTGCAGGCCCTTGAGGAAGCCGTACAGCTCCGCCACGTCCGGGAGCTGCTGGGAGTCGCCGCCGTCCTCGGCAGCCAGCCCCGACGTTGACATCCCCAGCAGCTCGTCGAACACCGCGTCTAGCAGGAACGAGAGGCTGATGTGCTCCCGCGACCGGAGCGTCTCCACCAGGGCCGTCTGCGGCTCGTCATCTGCGGGCGTCGTCAGCGTGAGTGCGTTGACTAACGCCACGAGCGGGCATGGGCCATTCGCGTTTTGCACCAGGATGGGCGACGTGCGTGGGTTCCGCCGGGCCCGGGCGTCGTGCCAGTTGATGTTCTTGATCTGGTATGTTTCCGTCCTATCTGTCTGGGGGCGGGGTGGTTGTGGGGGAGGGATTTGCCCCTCCGTCGGCCTACGAGGGGGCAGTGCTGGCGCTACTTCTACTGCCGCTGTTGCTCCTGCTGCCGATGCCGCCGTAGCTTGAGATGATGCCCCTCGTTGGGGTATAGGAGCGCGAGAGTCCGCCACTGGCGGCTCCTCCGTCGTTTCCTTCGAGGTGGACTTAACGTCCTTAGGGACCTCACTACCGGCCCTAGCAGAGGGTGCTTCTGGTGCGTCTGCGAAATTCTCCCATGTGCTCTGTCTCGACATCTGGCCCGGCCCCGGGGGCTCGTTGTCAATCAGGCTCCAGTCCTCTATGGCGCTGGTACGTGCACCGCCTGCGACAAGGCCGAGGTCAGGGAGCACAGGCGGTTGGTGCTCTGGAGCCTTCCCCTTGTCTCGGTTGCCAAAGTCATCCCACGCGTGAGTGTCCTCGTACACCTCGTTGCCCGCCGTCCCGACTACCGGCGGCGCAGGGGGTGTCCGCTGCGGCGGCGGCTCCTTCGGCGACGCAAGTTCCTCCCACGCCGCAGAGCCTTCTTCGTCGGGTGAGAAGGATATCAATGCGGGCGGGGCCCCTGCAATGTTGCTGGGAGAGGGCTTCCTTGACGGGTCTTGGGACCGCCATCCGTCCCTCCCCAGATCTTGAGTCTCAATATCGGCGATTAAGAGTCCGGGGGTCTGTACCGTGGCATGCTTCTTCTCATCGAGTGCCGGTTGCCATGGGTTGTTGCTGGGCTCGCTGGATAGGTTCAGTTGTGCAAAGGCCTCAGATGGTGGAGCTGGTGCGGCTGGCGGGGCGGGCGGTTCTCCGGTTGGCATCGGCGGAATGGGCAGAGCAGCGGGGGTCTCCCGACCGACCACCGCCGAAGGCTTCCGCTTGAATGGGTTCGTTTCCGTCCTCATGACGCCGCCACCTGGCCGCAGGGCATCCGGCACGTCGCTGAGGCTCGGAGCAGTCGACATGGTCGAGACGCTCCTCCCCGTCCCGTCAGGCGTGAGGGGATGTTGCAGCGGACTAGGCCCCTCATCACGCCACACGTTATCGTCAGACCCATCCATCCCGTTCACGACCGAGTACTGCGGGATCAGCTTCGGCATTGGCGCAGACCCCGGCGAAGGCGAAGGCATGGGCGACTGTGCAGGCGAGGCAGGCGAGGTCGAGTATGATGACCGCGAAGACGGCGGCCCGCCCGGTCGGAGCGAGTCGGGAACATCCAGAGGTGCTGTTTCGTCTTTGGGGGCATCCTCTCGCTTGTCTTGGCCTCCCCCTTGTGGTCTGTTCCAAATACGCGAGTTTTCCACACTCGACTCCGACTCGGTGGCCGACCACAGCTCCCGCCTCATATCCTGCATTCGAAATTGTGGGGTGATGATCGGATCGACTTGCGCTTTTTCCGGTACCGGTTTTCTTTTAACCATTGTGAAGGAGATTCAGCTCGTTGCCCGACAAATTCGCAAAGGGCGGAAGAGAAGCACACGAGTGCTCCTCCCTATGCGATTGTTTAGGTGAAGCGGTCTACTTTGGAGCGTAGATTATAGATGCAGTCCAAATGGTTCCGAACGGAGCTTCTGTCGTATGCCAAGGCTCCGTCAAGCCCATCGGTGACCTCACGACAAGCGGGGGCGTCGAGGTCGCTACTATCCGAAACGCCAGGATGGAGAAAGTCGCAATCGATCGCTCTTTGTGTCCACAAGAATCAATTGTCCCCATGAGAAATAAGAAGACACATGAAGTCACGACAAGGTCGTTAGCCTCAACCCTCAGGAACGATTGCCGCGTAAGCGGGAGTCAAGACGGGAAGCGTTGGTTACGTAGAATGTGGCTACGGGGATCAGCTCGTGCAGGCAGTTGCGTCACCATACAAGCTGGACGACCGACTGGCTGTGGCTGTCTGGACTCCGGACCGGTGGCACAAAGTGATGCCATGCCAGGCGCGGGCTGGCTGCTGCTGCCTGCCCCGCTGCCACTGAACACCCCCACTGTAGCTTCGCCAACTGGATCAGGCGTGCTGTTTCAAAAATAAACAAGGTACCTTCCGTGCCACCTACGGTAATCCCTATGGATTACAGTACGGATTCGGGGATTACCAGGTAGGTAGTCGTGCCTAACCTCCTCCATTTGTCGCTCGTCTGTTGATATTGAGCATTCAATCATCACATAGGGCACGTGCTCACTCTTCACATGGTTCCCGCCATTCCCTTTTGCCTACATACCTCTGCCCATTATTATACACTCGCACCAGTGCCCAAGAATATCGCGGTTGAGACCACATATACCGAGGCGACCAAAGCTACCAACAACGAAGCCGACACGCAAGGCCTGTGTCCAACGACTCAGTAGGCAGCCAGTCGCAACCGCCAGGCTGGGCCGAGTCTGACTCCTCTCACTTCCCTCCCTGTTAATTAGTGGTCGACGTTAGGGTGCCGGTTGACGGCCCTCTGAAGCCATTGATCCGGCAGCCGACCTAGGCAAGCTAGGATGTTGAGGAAGATTGTCCTGTGTGCCCAGCGTTTGAACTCGTCGGAATGGAGAACGTTTGAATGAAGTATATCAAGATTATAAACAAGGTGTTCTCTATAATGCATTATACTGAGGGAGCTAGGAAAATAATCAGACAGATCCCGAGCCGACTGTTAAAGGTGCTGCCGGCCCTTGGGATTGACAGGAATCCACAGAATGTCACATGAGCCTGTCTCCAAAACGCCAGCCAAGAGAAATGATGGAATGGGACAGAAAGGCAAAGAACTACAGAAAAAAGGTCGCGGAAAGGAGCGATGGGACAGAGTGTAACTCATGATGGGCCAAAGAGACGTGATAAAATCGGGAGAATAACCACTTGCCCCAGATGCATACGCTCCATCATCGTCACCACCACCCAAGGATATAAACTCAGGTAGGGGTGAGAGCATCACCATTGTCAGATGGTCTCGCCCAACTTCTTCAGCTTGTCGCACGCCGGAGTAGGGTGCCTGTTGGCAGCCTGCATTTTGTCCGGGTCTTGGAAGATCCAGCCCTGGGCGGCCTCCCTGAGCTTCATCTTCTGCTGCACCTGGATGTGGCAATGCTGCCGCAGCTCGTTGACCCGCAGCACGTAGGCGTACTTGTGCAGCTCCGAGATCTTGTGCGGCTTGTCCTTGAATTTGAGCCAGTCGTCCTCACTCATGAAGAACTCTTGCTTGGAGGGCTCCAGAACCGAGCGGTGGGTGTAGGGCGGCTTGGCCTTGTCGAAGACCAAATCAGGCATGGTCGACTGCGTGGATGAGCCTGAGAAGAGGGAGCTGATTAGGGGTAGGATGAAAAGGAAGAAGATGGGCAGGAGACCCAGGATGGTCGAGAGCAATGATGTTTCCTGCTGCTCCTGCGGCTGCCCATCGGCCCGCCGCATTCGTGGGCGGTTGCCGCCGAACTGATGTACCCGGATCCCGGGCCCGCCCCCCAAGTTAAAGACGAACTGCGGCCCTGTCTCGAAACCTGCGTGCGGAAAATCCCCAGATTAGTACGCCGTCCAGTTTGTCCTCCAAGCCAACGGGCTGGGGCATGGTCTCGGTGTCAGGAGAGACGAATAAAAGTTAGGAGTGTGTCCTACCTCCTCCGAATGGACCGCCGAACCCTCCGCCGCCAAAAAACCTCCTGAACATTTCCTCCGGGCTGATCTCCTCTTCGAAGCCCTCGCCTCCAAACCCAGGGAAGCCCCCACCACCACCACCACCGCCGCCGCCGCCGCCACCCCCGCTGGCTTGCCTTTGCCCGAACCCTGAGAAGGGGTTTTGGGCCCTCGCGCTCTCAAACCTCGAATCCGGGTCTGTCCCGAAGCGGTCGTACTTTTCCCTCTTCTCCTTATCTCCCAATACGCTAAAGGCCCTCGCCACCATCTTGAACGCCTCATCCGCGTGCTCGTGACCGTTCTTGTCCGGGTGCGTCAGGAGCGACTGCTTGCGGTACGCCTTCTTGATGTCCGCGTCCGTCGCCGTGCGCCGCACCTCCTCGAGCGCGAGGATGTCGTAGAAGGCCGTCGGCTTGCAGCGCCTGATCCGCAGCACCGCCGCCTTCTGCTCGACCGTGCACTTGCGCTCCTGGTTGCCCTGGTTGTGGTCTCGAGATCGCGCCGCCCCGCCGTTGCTGTTTGAGGGCTCTGCCCCCGAGGCTGTTGCGCTCGGCATGACGGGCGGCAGCGTTTGAGTGATTTATACGTATTCGGAGGGCGCGTGAGAGTCTTGGTGGTCGGGAAGGGCGCAGGTCTGGTGTGAGGGGCACGGTGTATTTTAGGTCCTTGATCCTGGTTTGTTGATGGTTTTCGCATAGGTTACAACCAAGAAAAGCAGCGAAAAAGTAGCCAGTCCGGGCCGCCTGACCAACTATTCGGCCCCGGCGATGGCAAATGAAGCTAGGATTGCGAAGGGGACCTTGCTCAAACCACCCTCTAGGGCGAGGTCGAGCTGGTTCTAATAAAGGATGTTGGTTCCTTCGCTTTAGTTGGTTGAATCTTTGCTTGATACGGATCGTCACCAACACTCGTGAGGATAATTGAATTCCGCCGCGCCGCTAAATCCTGCTTGTTCACAGCGTGGGGAACAGGTTTCAAGGTATAGGGACGGGGTTCAGTGGCAAGAGTGTTGCCGGGACCGCTGAGGTTCAACGGTCATCCTCCCAAATCGGAGTTTCTTTGGCTTCTCGTCTAAGACCTATCGGCCCTTTGCGCTTGGGGGATGTGGTTGAAGCCTCGATCCCGGATTACGCTGGACGAATTTCTAGCATGGAATACACCGTCGCCCAGACCCACCCGATTGGCAATGCCAGATTTCACCGAGGGGGTATCACTTGGTGGGTCTCAGCTTAGTCACCAATCGACCCCATAGAACAAGGGATACGGGTTGCACGACGTCACAGCTTTCGAGCTAATGCTCGGGCCAAAAACAAATAAGCTGTAAACAAAAGAAATTGTGCAGAGGTACGACCAGAAGGATAGCAATGAATGTTTTTGAGTCTCGACGGCCAAACTAGTGGTGTCTCTATGCCAACCCTGGTTCTTATCACTCAGTTTTGCTGCCGCAAAAGTTCACTGCCATGGCGACAACTGATGGGGGCAAGGTACCTTCAAGCTCACTAGCGTCCCGCCTGGAAGCATGGGGAAGTGAGTCAAGTCGTCCCTCTCTCTCCTGGTCGCAGGTGCCCCGACCTGATCTGCCTACCGACGCGCGACTTGCCCGCATGTTCAGCTTTCAAGCATCCAGGCGAGGACGGAACTGACCCGATCCCACCGCCCAGCGTCCTCCATCCCGCCGATGGGCCTAGCAACCCTGATAACGGCGCTGCACTTCCGCCCCTTCCAGCCTTTGCCAATACTCTTCACTCCAGTCCTCATATTCTCTAGCTACCTCAACCTAGCCGGCTGGGCGATCGACAGCGCGGGGATAACGGCAGCCTGGAGCGGCATGTACGCTCTACTCGCGCTCCGGCGGAGACCCGCGTCACTACGGAGCAAGTTGACGACCCGGGGGGTGGTCAGGGGTGTGGCCATCGGGCTTGGCGCCGCCAACACCATAGCGGGCGGGTGGGTCTACTTTGGGGGGGATAGGGAGAAAGAGAAGGCAGCGCGGACGGCGAGGAATCGGTGGGCGGATAAGAAGGACTAGGGAATCGGTGTATCGTGCTCTGCTGTGTTTCTTTGTGTCCCGCAAAGACCCGGGTAGTGTTAGATAGTCGGACAAAGGTCAGCTAATTGGACAGGCCCAATCACGCGATGTATCAGGAACTCTACCAAGTACAGCCCAAACAACATTCCCCGGAGCGAGTCGTCACTTCCGCTGTCTTCGGGTGCCTTTTCTAGGTACCAAGGGCAAGGTATTTGCAGTATACGTAGGGTTTAGAGTAAGAAATGTGTACCATCATCATTCACTCCCCCGATTATGCTGGGGACTGTTGTTACCGAGGCCGAGAGAAACTAGAAGCAAATGACAACATAATAGTGTCGGTGATGGTGGATGTGCACAACAGAGAGAAAAAAAGAATAAAGAGGGCAAAAGACAAAATACATAGTTCCAAAGATACAAAAGGGATCAAATCCTTCCAGTCCAGTTAAACTCCAGGAGACGTCTCAGCTCTTGATGGCCTCCAATCTTTTATTCCATCTAATGCAGCCTTGGCCGTTTCTTCCACTGTTTGGGAGTGCCTGCTGCATTCCATCCAACCGCTTAATCAACTTCGTGTTAAAAAGAAAAGAGAAAAAGGAGTAAAAAGGAGAAAAAGACAAAAAAGGTTGGAAAACGGGGGGTAGAAGAGAGAAAGGGGAAAAAAGAATACTACTAGACTCCCCGACGGCGCCTCTCTCCATATTTCCCACCGTTACTCTAGGTTTCCTCTTTGATCGGTCTCGGAAGAAGCAAAACAAGGACCCCCCTCTGGGCATGGTCGCTGGGTAACAACGAAGTGCCCAACCCCCGCCATAAACACGCTTTTCTGCCTAGGGGAAACAGTAAGACAAGAAGGTGTTATCTATGAAGTGACAAAGGAAAATACAGAGATTGTACACTGCGATTATCGAAAATTAAGATGTCGGTTGATCTGCCCTGCCTTGGTGAGCACGGAGCCAGAAGCGAGCCAGATGAGCAGCACGGCTGTGGTGAATAGCGCGGCTCGAAGGAATGCTCTCGCCTTCAGGTCAAGCCGAGACCTGCGGTCAAATATGTCCGAGATGACGGTCAGGTCGAATGAGGTGATGTAATTGATGTCGCACTCTCGTTCCTTCGGGTGGGAGAAATTCTTATATTCCTCCAGGATCGATGGCAGCTCCCACCCCGTGACCTTGCGGACGACGCCAACAACGCATCCAGTGCGGTGCTTGGTAGAGTGTTGACACAAGTCAGCGAGAGCGCTTCGTATGGGCTAGAGTTTTCGGGCTAGGCGGAGAGGAGCTAACTCACCTTGCCATGGTTGCAGTGAATTAGGAGGGGGTGGTTTCGCCTGTCAAGCACCAGGCGGAGAATAGCTTGCATAGTCTTGATGGGGATATTCTCCTTTTTCGTCCCTTTCATGCTGAACACATGATGCCTGATGCCATTGGCGGTAAGGAATGGTTTGTAGTCGACTGGAAGTTCCTTGTGCACGAGGGTCCTTCAGGGTGCATGTTAACTGAGGGCTTTAAAGTGTTGGAGGGGAAAGAAGCAGGAAATAAGACAATCCCAGCAACTTACAAGACGGATTTCAGGCCGAGGCTCTGCATAAATGTGTAGTCCTCCGGCTGGGGGTAGCCGCAGCGATACACCCCAGGAACGACCACCCCGAAGTTTGGCGGCCTCGCGGTCGATGTCATAGAGGGATAATCAAGCATCTTCAGCAAGCCGGCCTCCTCAGCCAACGATCCGCTCAAGTATTGAGTTTCCTCCACGAAGTCGCGCTGAAGAAGCTTGCCGCCTTCCCACGAGAGCGGCTCCTCCGGGTCAGCCCAGGAATCGAGCTTCAAACGACCCGAGTAAGCAGCGACGGATGATGTCTCGGAGCTCGCCTTGCTGCTCGACGCTGACCCTTTCCTCTCCATGACCTCCGAGGTCGGGACCAGAGCAACATCCTCACACTTTGAGACCCGCTTGGCTTGGTTGTCGGTCTTCGTGTGCTCATCACCATCCTCCATGTACGCACGAGCACTTCTCTTCGACACCATCTTCCCAGCGACCGCCATCTTCACTACAAGCTCGGCGACTTCTGAGACCTTCATGGGTGTAAATAGAACAGACACCAACAAAGATATCGGTTATTGATAGGCGGCCAGTCGGAATTGCTGTTGTACTGGATCCCGGTAGTCTGGAGAGCCGGTCTCTAGTAGCGACGGGTCTGATTAAGTTGGCTGGGTGGGTGATAGGGTCGGTCATAGGGTCGGTCAAGTGGTGAGAAATAGACGGTGTGGAGGGATGTTGCAGCGACAGTGACGCCGGTGAGCCCAGTGTTGCTGCTCAAAGAGCACCAGAGCAGGTAATGTTGGTGGGACAGAGTAGGCGCATCATTGTGTCGTCGAGCCTGGTAGACGGGGATCGGGTTCAGGGAGAAAGCACCTAGACTGCAGGATTGGAAAGGCGTGGTTTGAAGCCTTCTGAAGGTGAATAGCGTGAGGAACTGGCAGCAGCTTCACCTAAGTAGGTAGGTAGGGAGATATTTCCGAGAGTTCCAGGTGATGCCCTTTTTTCTTCTCTCAGCCACGGAGATAACTTTAGATCGTCCAAACTGGTGGTGACTTGTTGTGGGCTCTATGTCGTGAATAAGTTAACCCCAGAGGGCGGCGGGGCCCTGGAGCTATTTCTGTTTTTAGGGGTCTATACTAGTGTAATGTCAAAACCATCTTCTCAGTTAAGTATTGATGCTCAACAGCGCACCTGGACAGGAGTGCGACCATTGTCCAAGGGAAATGCTGTTAAAGACAAAGGGAAGACATCTGGGGGACATGGATGGAAGCACGTGAGAGTTTTCCATGAAATTCTTCATTTCATTTTTAATCTTCCCCCCGGCGGCCCGGGCGGAATGGCTGGAAGGAGAAGATGGAAAAAGAACTGGACGGGTGGTTTTCACATACCATAAGCTTGCACTTCCTGAAGCTTCGCTTCGTTGGTAGACCGCCTACCGCATTCTACCAATATCGCGAAAGCGCGACTGATTCCTCCGGGGCCCCGTGGCTAGACAACTGGCGCCAAGCAGAAGAATGGCACTCTCTCAGCGAATGAGCGAGAGTTGGGCGCGCGGGGAGGGTGCCACGATCTCGGGAGTTGGCGGTGGTCGAACTGAAATGGAAGGAGAGCTTGCGACTCTGGCTGTGAGTGAGACGAGCTCAGAGTGAGCACTAGGCAGAGTGCGCGAGTAGCAGCCCACCCACGGCCACAAAGGAAAAACGGGAAGTTGTGTTGCACCCGTATATTTGCTGCGATCGGTGGCGAGGGCGAAAGTCGCTAAGCCGCTTCCACTTAGACTATTGAGTTGATGGCGCTGTGACGGTGAACCGATGGCGCCGCCCACTCCAAATTATGGCCTGAGTTTGTCGTACTTCGGGGGGCCTCGGGGCTTGAGATTGAGATACTTTTCATCGAGACGAAAACCTAGATGGAAGCAAGTTCCCCCGACTTCCGCCTGGGTCAGCTCTTTCTGACAACGTGTCTCGCGTGTCCACGCCATACCTAGTACAGAGCGGCAGTAACTGTAAACTGGGAGCGCACAGGTGCCTTGGTGGCCCCTTACGATTCTGGTGGCAGAACGGCCGACGTCAGTGTAAAAACGGGCAGTTTAGTGAACGCGTTGCGGAGCAGCAGCGTGTAGGCTTTGGCTGGCTCTCGGCACGTACTGAGATCATGCTTGACGAGATAGGTGTATCCGTTCCATCCTGTAAAGATGGGGTTGTGGGGTTGGTACTCCGTGCTGCAAGTGATTAACGGTTCGACTACGCAGTAGGTACCTCATCGAAGGATGTCAGCCGCCTAGCGTCCGTCCCCTGAATGGGTTGTTCCCCGGGCAGCCTGGCTGTGAGCGAACGTCATATGGCGCATCTCATCCCGCCTGGCACTTCACTCAATCAGGTACCTCAACAGGGACCCCGACTTGGCGCGCCACGGATAACATGCTGATTATATCACATGAAACGATGCCCAAATGAAGAACAGGGCGCTGCATGTTGTAGCACGTCCTAGAACCCGTGGTGTCGACAGACCTTCACCTTCAAGTCTGCCTGGATGTGTGTGGGCCAAATTGCCAGCCAGCATGGTCTCCGAAGAGCTTGTGTGGATGAGTGTGTTTTGTGGTATTAGTATTGCAAGTTGTCTCCTTCCAGACAGGTGGTGGCACGAGAGAGCAGGGTTAGTCGTACCGCCACTAAATATATATTTGGCGACAGCGTGCTACGGCTTGAGGGCTGACGCGTCTGAGAAACTCAGGGAATTCAAATGTCTCTTAACCTTTGGCATCGCCGTGTCTCTAGCATCGATGCTGACGGGTTCACAAGGCTGGCGAGGCGGCCTAGCGGGGATCCAAATGGTCTATTGCTCCCATCCTTGAAAACCAAAGGGACCAGTGTAATCTTTGCCCAGAACGCTATGCAACGCCGCAAAAACCCGAAAAGAATACAATGCCTAGTGAAAGGATCGGAACGAAGCGTCGCCAAAAAGATAAAAGCCCATGCTACTACGTATTATCCTCTTCAGACAACTCTCGTCGAAGACTGCCCATGCAAAGCCTTCCCGTGAAGTATATTCCAAGCTTGATGCGTCACCAGAACAACAGCGAACCAGCGGCCTGCGTCAGTTGGCAATGCCTCAAACCCTCTGCCGACCCACACGCAAGACGCAGCCCTGAAGGCGAGAAGCAGTTCCGCTATGGCGAGTGTGGGCCCCACGGCAGAGGTGAGGGGCCTTGACCATAACTTAGTGGCGGCTTCGTAGTCGACCACAGTGTCGTTGACCACACGCGCCCAGATCACCAAGGCGAGACAGCAAATCCCCAGTCTAAGGTGGCTGCCGTACTCCGGTGGCACATATTCCGGGAATCTTAAGAGAAGAAAGGGGAGAGATAGTAGTAGCAGGGCAGCATCTGAGAGGCTCACGGGCCTCAGAGCGGTTCGACGCCCCCCGCCTCTCCCTCCATCCCTTGCTCGCTCGCGTTCCTGCTTGGGGCTGATGGTGAACGCCTGCCCAAACATGTCGGAGAGCGAATTGCGCGGGTCGTTCCTCTGCACCTCAGGGAAGAATGAGGGCTCCTTGAATGTGACGGCCTCCTCCTCGCCGTCCTTGCTGCCGCCGGGGCCCCCGAAGCTCCCGCCGTCGAGCCTGATGCCGAACACAGGGAGATTCTCCTTCTGTCGCGACGTCGGGGTCACTGGCTGCTGATTGCGCAGCCGCGCCGTGGTCGGTGGGTTCAGGACTCTTCTGGCGATACTGGTGGGCGCAGGAGGCACTTTATACCAAAACTGGCCGTGCTTCTCCTCAACCGGGGCCTGGCCAAATCCCCTGAGCGGCTCCTGCGGAGAGCCGAAGGAACCGAAGGCGCGGTGTTTGGACTGTGTTGGGGTCCAGTCCATCTCCTCGTTGTACTGTGGGGTTTGTTGGGACACCGCATTCTCCTGCATCTCTTCAGACAGATCCAGAGGGTCGAAGGAGAAAGACTGGGTGGGTATCCCGAAGCTAGAAAATGCTTGCTGTCCCGGGTATGGGAGCTCCGTGAGCCGCGATGACAGTGGGCTCGTGGTATGATAACCCTCCCTCATGGAGGAAGGGCTGACTTCCAAGGTCACCCGATGCCTACTTGGTGAGGACGCCATCACTTCATCCAAGACCTCGGACATGCTCATAGCTCCATTGTCGCGTGACTTCGAGCGAGGCGCTGACGCTTCATCTACAAGAGAGGAAGATCTCTTGGACGTAGAGGCGAAGAGTGGTGTCGTATCTGTGCGGATGGAAGTCGGGGCCAGTTTCAATATCTAAGAAGACTAATTAGTACCCTGGCAAATTTTAGGGTATGGCACTGGACCTACGCAGAAGATGAAGATGAGCGTGAAGGAGTGGGCAGCGACTTGGGTGGACAGCTCCGCTCCCTTGGGTGGTGTGATATTCGGGATCTCTAGCGCAACGATGCGGACGAACATGATGACCGCCTGGTATGTATACCAAGTTGAGATCCCCAGCAAATGCTTTGTGAAGCCTCGAATGGTCTTCACAAAATGGGGGTTCCACCACAGGCTTGCTGCAGTCGCCGTAATGCCCCACTTTGCCAGCTTTTCAGGGGCCGGGACGAGGCCGAACAGCTGTGAGGGTACGACGTCCAGATGCCTGCTCCCCTGAAAGGCGATACCACTCTGCCCAATGAGTTCTCGTAAGGCCGAGAGGTGCCAGAGCCCTTGGAGGAGGAACCCAGCCAGCCATAGATACCGCCCTAAAGCATCAATCAGGTCAAGCCAGCCTGGTGGATTCACATCCCTTGCTTTCCGACTCCTGTCGATCATCCTCCGAAGGTGGTCTGTTTTTGCTGTGTAGCCCGCCTGGCTTATTCGGTCTAGTACCTTGGGCTCGCATTCAGCGCAAACCTGGGGGTAGTTCCGCTCTAGACTCTTCCGAAATTTGAAGAGGCCCCGTTCCCTCTCCTCGTATTCCGGGTCGTCAGGGTCATCGGGGAGGTACTGCGCCAGCGACCTTGTAAACAGTCGCTGGTTTTGGAGGCACTTTTCGCAAAACACTTCGCTGGACTGTCTTTGCTGCTGCTGTGACGAAGCACGGGGTATGGCGTACGATTCTTGTGACTGGGAAGATGTCGCCTCGTGTGGAGGGTCTGTGATTTCCCCATTCTACCATCTTAACTGTTAGTCCGGCGCATCACATCGCCTATCTAGTGAGCTGGAATTTTACGGCCTAGCAGAGACATACCTCGTCCAGGTAGTTGGCAGCATCACAGTTCGGACACTCGAAACGGCGGATGTGGCCATCGTTCAGTGTCGAAGTTCTCCGTCCACAGTAAAAGCAGCTCAGGTACTTAGAACGCCGAATAACAGGCATGGCTACCGAGGAAGACCTAACATCGGATGTCTTTAGTCCGACTTCAGACGCTTCAATATCAGAGGACACCTTCGCGTATGTACATGCTAGGTATCGGTATAATCCTCTTGGTAATCTCCTCGTCGAACAAGACCTGGAAGATATGGGGAGATGTACGTAGGAAGAAATTCTGCCGGGCGGTCGCCAAACTTGCTTGATTGCGCTGGAGCTGACGCGGGAGCAGCAGGGTCGAGGGCATGGACGGGAAGCTGATGCATCTAAACCCCACCAAAGCCCACCTGAAGCCCACCCTGACAATCACTACGTAATACGGATACATATGTACAGTACAAAGTGCATTCCAGGCTCGAAAGTACCCACCAGCGATACCAGGTACGTACCGGTTTATTCTTGAACCACGTCGGCACTTTCCACATGCCACTTCTCCAGGTCACCTAGATTGCACCAATATGGAGATACATCAAGACCGGTTGGGTTGTTGCCGATGTCTTAAAGAACAGACTGGCATCTAAAATCTTCTATGCGGGACTGTCAGACCGCTCACTCTCAAGTGAGATTCGTTGTTCATATCGGTCGAGTATTGATAGGTAACATGGCCATTCGAAACCGCTGTTTTCATGATTTCGGTAGCCGATTCACTGACTCTTGGTCTGTGCAGCCAGCCAACGGGCGATTACCCGTTCTGGAGATTAGATCAAGAACCACACATTACCATGCTGCCTTAGGGCGTCCTCAGCTTGGAGCATACTGCTGGGCTGAGTGGGCAGACGTTGTTGTTGAGGCAGCTTGGTGACTTGACGCTTTCTACAAACGAACTGAGGACCTCAGAAAGAAGATTTGGCCACTCTGCAAATATGGCCCGAAAAATGGCATCGGGGAGTGCTTGTTCGGATGTGCTAGGGGGAGACAGCGAGCAGGCTAAGAAAGGTGAGCTACAAGCGCCTGTATTCATATCATCCCTCTATAGCTGTGGCATCGTCGACTTTATTCTAGACGTGGAAAAACTGACAAATTTTCTAACACCAGGACCCGAATGCGCTCTCGGGGTCAAGAAGTTGGCCCCTCTTTCTGGGCCAGATTTGCACATAATCGACGCTCTTGGAGATGAGGAATATCTGTCCACCATGGCTGGCTCTTTGATACTCCTAATCATCGGCGTATCCCTGGCTCCCTTTTACTTGACATCATCTACCATTGCTGCCATTATCATCGTAGCCATCACGTTCGTCACCGTAGGTCTTTCCCCCCTCCCTCTTTCCTTCCCTCCTCCCTCCATAGCATGTCAAGTTCCTCTGCTGTTGCTCGCTCAACTCGCTAATGGACCCATAAGGGTCGACACTTCGCCCTATCCCGCTCCCAGGCCAGACGTAGAGGCTTGGTCTGGGCAGCGGCCACTAACAAATCGGCAACCCCGGACACGAGCCACCTGCCCGCCGTGTACCACATGTACATCCTTGGGTCAGGCGGGCACACCGGTGAGATCTTCGAGTTCATCAAGCAGAGCTACAGCGGCCACAAGAACCTCCACCGCCGCTACATCATCACCTCGGGCGACACGCACTCGCCCCACATCGTGGCCAAGCTCGAGACGCTCATCCACGACACCACCCAGGGCAAACCAACCGGGACTTGGGACATCATCCAGGTCGCCCGCGCCAGGAGGGTGCATCAGCCCCTGTGGACCGCCTGGTACACCTCTCTGCTGAGCGCCATATCCATCGTCAACGCCCTCACGCGCGAGCCCAATGATCGTCCGAGGCAGAAGTTCGGCAATGCCTTCCGCTACCCTCACGTCATTGTAACGAACGGTCCAGGAACCGGCTTCATCGTTTGTCTCGTCGCCCACCTCCTGAAGATGCTCTTCCTGGTCCCAAGGAACCGGCTGAAGATGGTGTACATTGAAACGTGGGCCCACATCAGCACCTTAAGCCTCACTGGGAAGCTGTTCTACTGGGCGGATATTGCCGACTTGTTCCTTGTTCAGCATAAGCAGCTGGCCAAGCGTATTGGCAAGCCTTGCCTGCAGATATTCAAGCCGCCAAGTTTCGTCCGGGGAAAGAACGGACATGAACATGAACAGTAGGGCATACACCCTGGCGTCTGGCCATCATGTAGCCCCAAGCGAAATGCTCTCGCCAACACCGTTCCTGATACCTTCATATATGCTGCTCAATGGGAAACCGGGTGCTCTCTCTGAATTATCCGACAAGCCTCATATCGAGTCAATTGTGAAATTGTCCTAATTTTCTGTTAAAACATTGGTTTCTACAATATACGTCACATATACACGCCGCCGGGCAGCTGCCGCATCACTAGGCTGCTGGCGGCAGTGCATCTTCTACCAGCTCCCCGTCGAGCTCTCCTGTCGATTCGCCGAACGTCTGGAACACAGTGCTTGCCCTTGCCGTCTGCTTGGCATTCTCGGCGACGGCCCATTTCTTCCACCTCTCATACTCGGCGTCCTCCAGCTCCATGCCAATTTGGAGCCTGCTCTTGCCGAAGTAGGCCCCGACCATCATGGCCTCCTCCCTCGCTATCCTGCGCTCAACCTCCTCCTCGTGTCTCAGCGCGTAGAACTCACGCCGTACCTTGTCGTATGCCTGCTGCCTGGTTAGGCCTTCGTTTTGCATGACCCAAAGTTGGCGTTGAACAACACTGCGAGATGCGGGAAAGGTTAGCCACGCCCTGCAGGGGGATTATCTTTGCCGGGCTGCTGAGAGCCACGAAAGGCTCGAGGATATTGCGAGGTATCTAGGCCTCACCATTCTCCGCTCAGGGGGATCCCTGGTTGGATGAGTCCCTTGCTCCAATCGCAAAACCGTGCATCTTTTCCGTCGATCTCGAGGACCGTCCTCGGGCGCGCCAGCTCCCAGGGATGGTCTTTGTAAAAGGCCTTCCGCAGCTGGTCCTCCGGGTATACAATATGCTGTGGCTTGAAGGTGTTTCGCGGCTTCCTCAGCTTCTTATTCGGCGGATGGTGTTGGACGGGGATTGGTCGCGTTAGGATCTCGGAAGGGGGGATCTTTTCCAAGGCCTTGAGCCATGGTGGTGCAACTTCGTACCTCCCCGGCTTTCGAGGATTTGCGAGTAATTGCGTTACTGTCTTGTAGACATTCAGAGCCCTAAAATTTCGGCCCATGTGAATGTGAGGAATAAGGAGCTGGAGGAGCTCCAATCTGCCACTCGTCGGCGCTTTGGAGTTGGGAAAGGAGTTCCTAATTAGGTGGTTCGGATCATGATAGCTAGTGGGTGAGTATCAATACTGTCTTGCATTCGAACTCGAAATTCGGCGGGAACATCGTAATCCCAAATCCGAGAAGCGGCCCACTTTGCCTTGTGGTCGGGGTGGATCCCGGTTGATGGTGGCCCAAACCAATGTTCCTTTCAGCTAGTCTGATAAGCAAGATTTTGGAGCTTGCCACGGTTCTTCCATCGACAACATTGACGACAACCCTCAGATTTCTTGCAACTTCCCAGGTCCAAGGCGCCTACGTTTCCCAAGCTAGGTGCCCATGGTGCACGCATCACGATGACGGCCAGCTCATGAAATTCTCCGGGCGAATTGACGGGTCGATATGCGGCACCATTTTCCTGCGCTGGCCGTCATCCCGCTGGTTCGCCAGCGCAGGAGCAACTCTCGCAGGGAACAGGAGCTACCGGGCTCGGTGTCGCCTTCATAAGGCTCAAAATGGCTCCTCTCAGCCCAGGTCCCCCGCCGCTACAACCAGAGGATGTCCCAACAACCCATGCCTCCGGGACCGTTCCTCTCCGTCATGTATCCGTGGATGCCCAGATGCCCTGCGTCGACGATTCGGCCACAGTGCTGCCGCCGTTACGCCAGAGATTGAAACATCAGAGGCGCTCTCTTTTGGGAGTACAAAATCGTCTGATAACCCATCGGGTGCCTCCGCGTCTTCGCTTCCGCCAAGGTCCCCGCCCTCAAAGCAAGAGCTGTTGTCCATAGTGGATCACCATGGCGAGGCCGACACGGTGGAGGAGCACCTGGAGTTCATCAGGGACCCCTATTTGAGGGGCTATGCACCCTCGAATGGACCGAATCTATCTCTCGCGCACACGAGGGATGACGCGATTTTCCCCTTGCTTGCGGACATAAATCACGCAGGCGAGAAGGAGCAGAGGATAATCCGGGACCTTCGGCTAGCGATCCTAAACCGGCTCAGGTCCCCCTTACGGTCGAGCGCCGACAACATTTACGAGATTTACTGCAAGCTACCTGAGCCTCGTATGTCCTACATAGATGGCGATCTTAGACATAAGCTGCTCCGGGCGCTGGGCAATGGTGAGAAGCGGAACTCAAAATCCATGTTGCGGTACTTCGCCGTGTTGTCGGACGTGAGGGACAGCGGGTTCTCGCTCCTACATGCAGAGTGGAACACGGCCATCTCCTTTGCGAGCCGCTATGTCGGGACGGTGACGGATTCGGAGATCGAGTCGGCCCTGAGCCTATGGCGGGAGATGGAGCAGCACGCGGGCATCATGGGCAACGACGTCACCTTCAACATCCTGTTCGACGTGGCGTCCAAGGCCGGCAACTTCATCTTGGCGGAGATGATCTACGCCGAGATGGAGAACCGGAAGATCAAGTTCAACCGATACCACCACGTCAGCCTCATATTCTTTTTCGGGCTCAAGATGGACGGCGACGGGGTCCGAGCCGCGTACCGTGAGATGGTCGAGGCGGGGGAGATCATCGACCACGTCGTTCTCAACTGCGTCATCTCGTCGCTTTTCCGGTGCGGCGAGGAGGACGCCGCGATGCGCGTGTACGAACGCATGAAAGCCTCGCACGAGGGCGCCTCCTCGCTGTCGCCGCGGACCTATGCGACCCAGAAGGCCGTTACCAAGGCTCTGATAATGTTCGCCCGCATCGGGAGGTCCTACCCTCACATGCAGCCCGGGTTCCAGGCGGCCGTCTCGCTGGCTCCCGATCTACAGACGTACCGCATCCTGGTGCGACACTACGCCGTCCGGATCGGCCGGATCGAGAAGGTGGCGCAGTACCTGGACGAGATGAAGTTCTTCGGCATCCCCGTGCACGGGGGCATCTTCCTCTCTCTGTTCAAGGGCTTCGCTCTGCATGGCTCTAGCTCAGGCTCCGACTGGAGCCCGCAGCGACTGTACAGCGTCTGGGAGGGGCTGCTGCAGGCGTTGGACGGCGGGGCCTCGGGCCTCTACGTCGACACATGGCTGGCCTGTTGGGTGCTCCGCGCGTTCGAGAGGTGCGGCCAGCATGGGATGATCATGGACGTCTACGACGAGCTGAGTGCCAGGTGGGAGCTGGACCGGAACAGCTCCGAGTTCATGGTGCGCTTTCTGTACAACATGTTGAGGAGGCTGGGAATATCCATCGACGGTGCGCCTAAAATCGGGAGTTGACTGGAAAATAAACGGGTGGTGGTGCATTTGGCGTTTGAACAGGCCAGTGATGCATGATATTTATGATACCTTCCCCCACCCGCCTGTACATAAAATAAGTCATCTTTGAAGATAGCTACCTACTCAGGATTATACATACGTACGTTCAACTGCGATTTGGTATTTCGCATGCCACCTTGCCTCGCCTACGCCCTCCAATTGGGAAATACCATGGATGCATAACAGCCGGAGCAGATCACAGGTGTATTGCAGACAGAAGGTGTCGATTGCTGGCAGCGTCTATCTTTGGCTATATACAAACATCGCCCAGCATCTGTGCCCCCAGTCTATCCACCACAACCTCATCCAAGCCCTATGAACGAAACAGCCACCACAAGCTTAGCGCGGCTTATAGGTTTGCCAAGCTGTAAGAAGGATGTTAGCAACAGCGGAAAGAAGCAGCCATGTCAGAGGATGTCAAGGGGGGGGGCGGTGGGGGGCGGTGGCCAACGGGGTGAGAGCAGACGGGGACTACGCACCAGCGATGCCGAAGGGGGCGAAAAACCCGGCAGCGCAGAAAGTCCAGTAGCGCAGGCCGAAAAACCTCGTCTTCGGGTTGAAAGGCAGGTTTGAATAGGGGCCCTCTGGGTAATGATAGGGCGACGAGAGCTGGCTGCGGGTGGCATGGAAGCCTCGGCGGGAGACGAGCGAGGTGGTGGTGCGCGAAGCCGCACGAGCGGCGGCGAGGGACACCATCTTTCGAGCGTCAACGGGTTCCATCAATTAGACGCGAGGTTATCAATGAGGATCTGGGAATTGGCATCTTACCTTGGTTTTAGTCAATTGGGAGGGTATTGCTGTGCGTCTTGAAGATGGGAAGCTTCCACTTTTCGGTTGTGATTGTAGCTGGATGAGGCAGTTGTAAGGAGTCGGCTCAAAGGACTTGTCATCGGCAAGAATATGGTACGACCTCCTCGGATTAAAAAGCTTGGACCACCTCCGACTTTCCATGCCGGGTAGGGAGCGTAAGGGCCCCTCACCGCTTTCCGATAGCTCTTTTCTGCCGCCATCCCACCTCCACTATCTCATCTTTTTTCTGTTCAAGGCTTCCGCAGCGTGGGCAGTCATCATCAACCAAAATTTCCCACTCAGCGCACCCAAATGCAGAGCTTGATATTGTGAAATCCCACCAGCACATCTCGCTGTTTTGGGATTTCGGGGATTTCGGGGATTTCCTCGCTCCTCATCAAGCTGTTTAAGTGCTTGAGCCTTTCAAATACTTACAAGTCGAACCTTTTCATCCTTCGGTATCTTTCCAACTTAGCGTTAGAGTTCTCTTCCCGGGTTGAATATGGACGATCTTTTTGATGTCTTTGACGAGCAGCCCGAGCCTGCGGCCAGCCTTGAATTGAAGAAGTCAGACTTTAAAGAGAAAAAACGGTCAAAAAAGTCCAAGGATAAGAGCAAGAAGCGCAAAGCGGACGGTCATGTCAAACCACAGCCCTCAGATGCCAAGATCGAGGAAGTTGACGACGCCGACGCCGACGCCGATGCTGATGCTGATGTGGAGATGACCAATGGCGAATCATCTCCCGCCGACAATGGGGCGGGGGAGTTGTCTTCGGACAACCAGCAGAACAGCAAACGCCGCAAAAAGGAATCCGAAGCCGAACCTGTTCTGACCGATTCCTTCCAGACGGCCGAGTCCAGGCAGGTCGCCGCGGCCGAAGGGTTCAGCGCTTCCAAGGACGAGGAGGCTATCGTCCTCCAGCACAATATCCAGCATCAGGTCGCGCTACCACCAGACCTCGACTACGAATATGTGCCCCTTTCAGAGCACGTGGCGCCCGACGAGCCCGCTCGGATCTACTCCTTCAAGCTCGACCCCTTCCAGAGCATCTCGGTGGCTTCGATCGAGCGGGAGGAGAGCGTCTTGGTTTCTGCGCATACTAGTGCTGGCAAGACGGTAGTTGCCGAATATGCGATTGCACAGTGTCTGAAGAAGAACCAGAGGGTCATCTACACCAGTCCAATCAAGGCGCTGAGCAACCAGAAATACCGAGACTTCCAGGCTGAGTTTGGGGATGTGGGTCTTATGACGGGCGATGTCACCATCAATCCAACGGCCAGCTGTCTCGTTATGACCACCGAGATTCTGCGATCTATGTTGTACCGGGGCTCGGAGATCATGCGCGAGGTGGCCTGGGTCGTCTTTGACGAGATCCACTACATGCGCGATGCCACCCGTGGCGTCGTCTGGGAGGAGACAATCATTATGCTTCCGGACAAGGTCCGATACGTCTTCCTGTCTGCGACCATCCCGAATGCCTTCCAGTTCGCAGAATGGATCGCCAAAATCCACCGTCAGGCCTGTCACGTTGTCTATACCGACTTTCGGCCGACGCCCTTGCAAAACTACTGCTTCCCGGCCGGGGGTGATGGCATCTTCCTTGTGGTGGACGAGAAGGGTGTCTTCAAGGAGAAGAACTTCAACCTGGCAATCGCCTCGATCGAGAGTAGGAAGCCGAGTGACCCGGCTGACATCGACGCACGGCAGAAAGGCAAAGGAAAGAACAAGAAGACGGTGAAGGAGACAGGTGCTGATAACAAGGCGGACATCTACAAGATCGTCAGAATGATTATGAAGAAAGGCTTCCACCCCGTCATCGTGTTTAACTTCAGCAAGCGGGAGTGCGAGAACATGGCGCTCAAGATCTCGGCCATGAACTTCAACAATGAGTCGGAGCGCAAGATGGTGGACGACATCTTCCAGAGCGCGATAATGTCTCTTTCAGAAGAGGACCAGACCTTGCCCCAGATTCAGCATCTTCTCCCGCTTCTCAGGAAGGGGATTGGTGTGCATCACTCCGGCCTGCTGCCAATCCTCAAGGAGACCATTGAGATCCTGTTCCAGGAGGGCCTTATTAAGGTTCTTTTCGCCACAGAAACCTTCTCCATTGGTCTCAACATGCCCGCCAAGACGGTCGTATTCAGCCAGGTCAAGAAGTTCGACGGTGTGAAGGAGCGGCCTCTTACCTCGTCCGAATACATTCAGATGTCAGGGCGCGCCGGCCGCCGAGGCTTGGACGATCGCGGAATTGTAATCATGATGCTCGACTCGGCGCTGGAGCCCCAGGTCGCCAAAGACATCGTGGCGGGCCAGCAGGACCGGCTGAATTCGGCCTTCCACCTCGGCTACAACATGATCTTGAACCTGCAGCGGATCGAGACGGTGTCACCCGAGTACATGCTCGAGCGGTGCTTCTACCAGTTCCAAAACGCGTCTAGCGTGCCCGCGCTGGAGAAGGAAATGATGACCCTGCAGCAGCGACGGGACGGGATGGTGATCCCGGATGAGTCGACGGTCAAGGAGTACCACAACCTCCGCACACAGCTGGAGGAGTTCACCAAGGACATGGTGCATGTGCTTCAGCATCCGACCTACTGCCTCGAGTTCATGCAGCCCGGGCGGCTGGTCAAGATCAGGACGCCCGACGGAGTCGAGTTCGACTGGGGCGTCGTCTGCAACTTTGTGCCCCGCCGGGCGCCCAAGCACGGCGAGCCCGAATTCTCGCCCCAGGAGTCGTACCTCATCGATGTTGCCCTCTACGTGTTAGATTCGCCTGATGAGATGGTGCCGGGGACCTTCCCCAAAAAGGGGAGACACCTCCCTGAGGGCGTGGCGCCTCAGGGCCCCGATGCTGAGGGGACACTCGCGATCATTCCCTGCCTGCTCACCTGCATGGTAGGGGTGAGCCAAATCCGGATCTTCATGCCCCCGGAGGCCAATACGCCCAGCGGGAAATCTACAATCTCGAACGCGCTCTCGGAAGTTCAGAGGCGGTTTCCAGATGGCCTCCCCCAGCTAGATCCTATCGAGAATATGGGAATTGAGGATGAGTCGTTCAAGAAACTGATGCGCAAGATCGAGGTGCTCGAGTCGCGGCTCCTGGCCAACCCACTGCACCAGTCGCCCAACCTGGAGGAGCTCTGGGGCAAGTATAAGGCCAAGGCGGAGCTGAGCGGGCGGATCAAGGAGATCAAGAGGGCGATCAGCAAGGCGCACAGCATCGCACAGCTGGACGAGCTCAAGTCGCGCAAGCGGGTGCTCCGGCGGCTCGGCTTCATCAACGAGGACGAGGTGGTACAGATGAAGGCCCGGGTGGCGTGCGAGATCTCGTCGACGGAGGGCCACGAACTGCTGCTCTCAGAGTTGCTTTTCAATGGCTTCTTCAACGAGCTGGCGCCCGACGTGTGCGCCTCCCTGCTGAGCTGCTTCGTCTTCGACGAGAAGATGGAGGCGACCCCGCTCAAGGAGGACCTGGACCGGCTGGTCAGGGAGGTGCACGTGCAGGCCAAGACGATTGCGCGCGTCAGCCGGGAGAGCAAGCTCGAGGTGCTGAGCGACGACGCCATCGTGGCGGGGCTTAGGTGGCAGCTTATGGAGACGGTGCTCGCCTGGGCCAGGGGGAGGCCATTTGCGGAGATTTGGTAAGAAACTTTTTTTGGCTCTTTGCTTTTCCCTCACGCACTCGGTCACTCGCTCGCTCTCTCATTCTTTCTCTCTCGTTCTTTTCACACCCCCGTGTTAATCCTGATGTCCGAGAAACTGGGCGCTGACATCTTCCTTGCAGCAAAATGACGGACGCGTACGAAGGCTCACTCGTCCGGATCATCCGCCGCCTGGAGGAGCTCCTGCGGCAGATGGCGGAGGCAGGGAAGGTCATGGGCAGCGAGGTGTTGCAGAAGAAGTTCGAGACGGCTCTGACGCTGATCGCGAGGGATGTCGTCTCGGCTGCTAGTCTTTACCTGTGATTCTTTGCTTTCTTCTTATAGTCTTGCTCTCCCTGCCGGCCTGCCTTCCGCTGTTCCAAATGATGCTATGCCCTCCTAGGCCTTCGCTCTGACTTTGATACCGGGATCTATTCATGGTTGTGGCGTTTATGTGGGTTTCGGCGGATAGGTATACCTCTTAGTCCGGCTAGGCGAGGAAACATTTCATTCTCTTCGCTGTGTTTGTGGCCGACAGTTTTCATTATCTTCTCAGAGGTCATCCCAAAGGATGGCTAGGCGTTTAGCCGGATGAGCGAGCTGGTAGAGAGTGTCTCATTGATGACGGTTTCCGCTGTCATGGGGCTGGAAGGCACATGGCAAATGAGCTACCGTGATTGATAGCTGTTTTCTATGCAACCGATAGCCACTATATAGACAGTGGGGTAAGTGGTAAGTGGTATATACAGTTGGTCGGATCGACGCACCGCGTTGTGAGAAGACAGACTGTGATCTGCAAACAGTGGGTGAGTTTGACCGTGAAAAGGTCGCCATACGCTGAAAGCCCGCGAAGACGCTAATGCCGATGCAAAAATATAACCAAATCACAACCCTAAAATGAAGCCCGATATTTCTAGTCTGTGGAAGGCGGGCACGGACGTAGAAAGTTTATACCAGGTACAATGACGCAATGTGAAGAAAACGTATCTCAGAATTCGAAGAGGCCCAACAAGCTGAACATGCCAGAGAGCAAAGGGGAGGTATCAGAGTCTGTACCATCATGATCATGATCGCCATCACCAGCCACAACAGAAAACACCGACCAGCGCCTCACCTGTCCCCGCCCGAGAAGTAGCGGATGACCCCGATGGCGAGGCTGAGCGCGAAGCCGAGGCTGACAAAGATCTTCCACCTCCGACTGTAGAGCCCTTCCTCGCGGACGAGCCACCCTACGCTGGCGAGGGGCCAGACGAAGCCGATGAGCATGCCCCTGAGGAGGACGTCGAGCACGCCGTTGAGGCCGACGTCGTCGCCCCCGTCAGTGCCGCCCCTGCCCCCACCGGCCCCGTCCAGGTCGTCGCCGAAGCCGCTGCTGACCCCTCCTCCCCCGCCGCCACCACCCAGGCCGCCGCCCTGGCTGTCCATCCAGGCCTCCTCCATCCCGCGCAGGGCGTCCGGGGAGGGCATCGTGTCCGGGGTGTGGCGGGCCGCGTGGATGGAGCGGAACTGCAGGCGCAGCTGGTTCACCTCGGCCGGGGTGAAGCCCGCCGAGAGGAGGCGGTCGAAGCCGCGGGGCCCCCCGCCCGACGCCCCCGCCCCCGCGCGCCTGCGTGCGCCTGCCGTCGTCGTTTCCGTTGCTGACGCCGGCGGTGAGGATG
>PYSP01000307.1:8326-46141 GCA_003049395.1 Pseudohalonectria lignicola
CACACACACACACACACACACACACACACACACACACACACACACACACACACACACAGACTCACATACGCGCGCACTTTGCCATCCTTCTTCCATATTAAAACCTTGGACAATACAAGATTACGTTCAATGATACTGATCTAGACAGTTCATTTTAGCATCATCGAGCTAGAGGTAGAACAAGGGCCGTAAGCGGGTAAGGCAGCGTACACCAACAACCAACAACCATACAGCTAGCGGTGGATTAGTGGATCCACCGAACCACCTACTTGGGAAGAAAGTTGCTCGCCGTGCCAGCCACGGTGCTGCTCCAAACGGAAGGGCACTGAGGTAGGATAGGGGCAGAATCAACAGCGCCTACGCAGTGTGAGAAAAAAGAATATGTTAAGGGGTTTCGGGGGGTTTCCTTGGAGGAGTCATCAGGTGACGGGACCCACGGTAACAGCCTGAGCTCCATGCTTCAATATAACTCACGCCGCATCACCGATCTCACCTCGCGCATCACCGAAGGGTCCTCGTTACGCGGTTGCTCTAGAATGCTAGCCAAAAATCGGATGGGGAAAAAGGCAAGCTAGAATACTGACAGCCGAGGAGAAAGGCATGCTATCTAGCTGGGCGGCGAAGTATTGGAGGCGGCGCAGAACACCATCCCACCAGACATACGAGGACAAACCCCCCTCCGGAGGGACTCGTTGAAATCCAGCCGCACACCGAGAGGGGAGGTTAGCTGAGGTGAGATCAGGGCGCGCCGATATATTTCGGGTGCCCTTTTCCCTTTCGTTTTCTTGTTGGTGACTTTGGTCCTGGTGGAGGGGAGAAGGCACACCGTGGGGATAACAGTTTGCCCGGTCTTTGAACAGCACGTTTACAAGCATCTCCGCCCAACGTGATGAAGCTGCAAGAAAAAAGACAGCCGAGACGGGCCCATGGTTTCGGGCCGCACCGAAACCCACCGCAAGTGGGTAAAGATATGTCGCTAGTAGCGAGCCAAGAGGAGTGAGGTAGGTATGTATGTAGGATAGGTACAGTAGTAGGAGGCAACTCTCAGTGGCATCGCCATACTGGCCGGGCGAAAACCCCGCCATTGTAGGCAGACCCGAGTTTACGTACGGTCGGGAACGTGTGAGCGCACACGCCGGGCGTACTTCTAGTACGGCGCACATTTGGAAGATTATGTTGGGGGCTTTTATTGAGCCAGGGACCCGGTCAGGACGCCCATACAAGGCCTCTCTCACCTTCGGTACGACGGGGCAGTAGCGTGATGTGATATTTGCAATGTTTTGCCCGAGGCGGTTGTTGGGCCCTTGGGCTTTTTCATTGTCACCTTCATTCCTTGGCGCCCTGCGGCCATTGACTCAGCATGAAGACTCCTTCTCCCGGATTCGAAGCTGTGCCATCTTGTTGGTCGTTGGTTGTTCCGAGGGATCCGGGCTTGTGAACATAGCTCGTCCGCTGGTGGTTCGCCAAATCGCAAAGCCTGGAAGGGATGACAATGAGTCGCCAAATCCTCAACGGGATTAACGAAGAGTGTAGGGGTTCAAGGTTGCCTTCCTTTTTGTTATCTTCGACGCGTCGAAGGCACGGGCCCTAACGTTGTGCAACCCTTCTGAGCGACACCGCCGAATCACAGGCTTCCCTTCTTTCCATCCCGGTCCACACGCCTTTCATCTCCATTGGTCTTCACACCTTGGGAAAGCCACTGGTTTGCTTCCCCTCTCCAACGTGCAATTAATGCAGCTCTCCCTATCGATAGATAAGTCAGACAAACATCGGCTGCCTGCTAGGCTCAACTCGGGAGTTCGAAGCGTGAAAATGGCAGTCACCAGTACCCAATGACGCTTGGCATTGTCCTTAGTTGCTCTCTATCCTCTCGTGAGTCACAGTGCCTTTTCTTTGGTTGCTTCTTCTTTTCCCCCTTGACCAGGGCCCAAAAGAGGATATTGAAAAACATCAGCGCGACGTCGTACAATCATCAGCCTGTAAGTCGTATGGTTTCATTACGGAAAGGGGCCAATTTAAAAAATGTGTGGCGTGCAACCCCGGCGAAAATGCTCGCCTCACTTCCAGACGCCTATCACCGGCGACCATTTTCTGGGATTCGCAGTGAGAGCCCACACAGAGTTGTAATGCAGAGCCGCATATGTAAGACTCCGTAGTTGCCTGCCGGATTGTCCGTTCATTAGGTACGTACGCTCTAAGTCGTGGCATTAGTGATTCCCTTTCTTCTGTTGGTCCGCCCCCTCTCCCCCCATTCCGAGCTAGGGAAGAGGATCATTGCTGGCGTATCAACGCCGCAAAAAACAACAACACAAAAACAACGTGGTTCCACAGGAATGAAGAGGGTGAGGGTCAAGGAGTGGCCACTATCGTGGGAATCTCATCTTGGTCTTAATTAACTGCAGCCTGCGTGCACGTTGGCTGCCGTTGGCCGCCGGAACAGACGAAGGAGCAATCCCACTGGCGTGTCTAATCCGTCTTCTTACAGGGCGCATGTGTGCCTCTTGCTCGTGCCGCACAGCCGCTGCTTTGTGATTCATCTGCCCTCACCAATGGAGGGGATGGTAGGGGAGTAGGAGGAGGCAAGGTAGGTCTTTTTGAAATAGGAATCGCGGCCATAGCTTGGGGAACCCGGCCCTTGTGTATTAGAGTTCCAGATCCGTACTGATGATCTGCATCCTAGCCGCCCGAGACTGACTCGGATCCTTCGCGAGGCCTGGATCAAAGCTAGGGAAAGGATGCTGGGGGACAGCAGTATTATCTTCCCATCTAAGAACAGACTGCAAACCTTAGTTCGGCCCTCATATTACAAGTAGTGACAATCTCCCGGAAAGACAAATCTGCCAGTACATTCAAATGGGTATCGCTTAAATCAGTGTGGGAATAATACCAAAGACGCCACTCATGCGTTCATACAAAACCAGCCATAGTCCACGGAGTTCGGAATGCAAATTTGACGCTAAAATTGACGTAGAAGCAAAAATCTTCACAGTGCAAAGACTATTAAAACCAGGAGGGGGACGAGGCCGAGAGAGGCCCGCGGGTGTTTGAAAACAAGGTATCAAACCCTGTGAATAGAGGGAGAAAAAAAGCTACGGGAAAGAAGAAGGGGATTGTGTTTTGTGCTGAGTGTGCCTCTATGTAACACTGATAGCGGTGCGGCCGAGGCTGCCAAAGTCGTAGGGTGTGTGGTGGTACTGAACGCTCGCGGCCCTCGACGGCAGTCCATCTGTGGAGCCCTCACCCGCCGTGTCGAGGCTGGCGTGCCCTGTGAACTGGAGTCCGTCGCGCGCCGGCGCTATGGGCCGTTCGAAGTGATGAGTCGGCGGCGGTTTGGCGGCCTCGTCGCGGGACCAGAACCACAGCAGCTTCTCCTGCCACTGCCGCCGCCTGGGCTTCCCCTCGGCGATCATGCAGAAGACGGAGAAGGAGAGGCGGGCCTCCATGGTGGTGGTGCGCAGTCGGTGGAGCAGCCAGCGGTTGATGTAGTCCAGCTTGTCGTCCGGGTCCACGTCGCTTAGCAGGCTGTCGATGTGGTACTCCTTGATGCAGTCCTGGAGGTAGGCTTGGGAAGCGGGCGTGTCGACGGCGTTGTTGAACCTGACTGCCTCCTTGAGCGACGACAGAGGCGTGTGAGGCCTGAGGACGTACTTGGGGTTCGAGAGCAGCAGAGGGAAAAGGGCGTGCGGCTTCAAAACCGCATGCTCCGCGCCCGCACGGTCGTCCTGGCTGGGCCCATCCTGGTCATCGGTGAAGCTCATGTTCTCGCGTGTCTCTGTCGACAGCCTCTCGGTGGACTCGCCCGATGCGAGAAGAATTGTGTACTCTTCGATGAGCGAGAGATGCTTGGGCATGGCGCCTTGCTTGATGCAGAGGGCCTTCAAGCGATCGACCTCGGCTATGGCTCGACTTAACTTCAAGCTAGCAGCCTTCTCCGCCTCGTTGTAGTTTCTCAGGAAATCCAGGTCGTCCTCGTCCATGGAGAAGTCGTACTTGGCTAGCAGCCGATCAATATCGGCGCCGCTGGGATCGGAAAGGTCCGCCTTCAGGGACTCCAGTTGCTCCTGGGTCATGACGGGCGGCAGGTAGGGGGTGCGAATGATGGCGTCCCCTTCAAGATCACGCCTCCTGTCCCTCATCAGTTGCAACTCTAGGTCATCCAACAATGCTTGGCGCTCCAGCATCAGATCTTCATGTTCCTCCTTTGCGATTCCCTGATCGGCGACCGCAGAGAGAAGGCTGGTGTATAAGGGATGCACGTCAACTGGCCGCTCATCAGAAATCCCAAGGAGGGAGGTCCTCGAAGCAGGACGATCGAGGGGCTCTTCCGGCTCTCCAGGCTCTTCCCAGACGACCGATTCTTGGTCTTCATCGTGCGGAGACTGCTCGTGATAAATGTGGGCAAAAAACCTCATCTCAGTCTCGTCCTGCTCCAATTCTTCCTTCTCTATCTGGGCCTCAAGGTCCTCGAGTCTGGCCTCGGCCTCGTTCTGTCTCTCTCTGATGTCTTCCATAGCGTTGAAGTATTTCAACAAAGAATCATCGGGCTGGACCCTGGGCAGCCGCTGGGAAGGCTGATCGGCTTGGCTAGGTGGTTGGTCAGGCTCGTCATGCTGAGCGATCTCGCCGGTTGGACCGAGAAAAACATGCCGTCGGACGTGCATCATGAAGACGTTGTCTATCTGTGCAGACTCTTGTCGTAGGTCGCGTAGCTCTCTTCGCCTCGCGTAAATTTCCGATCGCAAATTGTTTATTGTCCCCCTTTGGGTCTCAAGAAGACGCCAAAGCCTCTGCGCGTCGGCGTCGTCATGCTCAGATGCCGATGAGCTTGGTCGCTCCTCCAATGGGTTGCCAGAGGGTTCTGCGGGTTCTGGATCAGGGTCGCCTGAGGGCTCGAATGTTTGTTGGGCCGATGCTGACCTGACGGACCGTCGGCTGGCACTTGCGGAATGTGGAAACCCATCATAGCTAGTAGCGCTTCGAGACCTCACACTTTCATCGAAATCGATGTCGACCTCTGATACCGGAGCCGAAGAATCGCTCGAAGCCGATCGCGAGGTGGGGAGATACACATGCCGCCCGAGAGGCGGTTCGCGTGCATATCGATCACCTCTCGGCGGATGAGACGAAGCCCTCATCCCACGAATGAATGGGGCAGAAACGTAGCGGAATGAGGGCGGCGGTGGTTCGCGTGGTGGTCTTGCTCGTGGTGGTCTTGATTGTCGCGGTCCTGTTGCTTGCTTGGAGCTGACATTGTCCCTGGCCAAATCTCTATGGTAGTCTGTGTCGCGTCCTTTGTGCTGAACAATGGGAGGGCCAGGAGGTTGACGGCCATCGCCCCTTAAAGGCATTGAACGGTCGACGGCGGCATATTCGTGAAACATAGGTGATGCTGTCTTAGGTGTATCGAGTGTCGAGGTGTGGCGCTGGGGGGCTTTCATTTCCTCTTCCCTTGTGTTAATAGGGAAGGGTTTTTCGATCGGAGAATAGACATTCCGAATCGGCCAGTAGATAGACAGCGGTTGATAGCTCTCATCAGAACTCGATCTCTCGCGAACCTGTAAGATAATGCGAACTCGTGCCAGGTAGGAATGACAGACTACAGCCACTTGATTCACTGTACGGGCTACGAGGGCGCTGATACCTAGCCCAGCCCCTCCTCAAACTTTAGCCCCGATAAAGGCTTAAAAGCATCTATTGCTCAGCGAAGCTACGAGGCTGATGAATTAGGGCCATATTTCGACTAAACTACTAGCAGTATCCGTACCTACCAGCCAGGCAGGTAGGTACATAGGGAAAAGATGGCATCCATACCCTACGCGTCAAAATGCTCCCACCTAATTGCCGCTCATGAGTTCAACTCATGGAGACTATATGTACCTCACTCGTCACACGCTCCCACTGATATTGCCATACATTTTCCATCTGACTTTCTTCGGCCGTGCGAGGGGTAGATCATAACACTCTTGATACTTACATACTACATAGTACGGAGGTAGGTCGATCAGCGACCTGCCCCATGCCTGTGTCTGCATGTGTTTGCGTGTTACCCCACACTTTCTGAAGGATATGGAATGACGGCCTTCAGTTTGGTGGGGTGACTCAGGCGAGCATCAAGGCGATGGGGATTAGAAGTTCGACATGATCAGATCTGTACAGCACTGGTAGTCTAGGTAGACTAGACTAGTAAGTCTGTCCCGCCTTGACTGCCACCCGCGATCCCACACTCCATCCTCGGGCTACCCTGGCCTTCCTCCAAGCGTAACCCATGTCTGCATATGGCACAGCTGCTTTGGGCTATCTAATGACGAAGAGCCACGTCTCGTTGCCGTCTTCCAGATGCTGGTCGGGTGACCTATTGGCATATCAACGCTCGCTATATTCCTCCTCCATAGGCCCTTCAGCCGTGATGGGGACCGTAGTGGAGGGGCAACGGCAGCCATCAAGGGGACAGAGGCCAGCAGCCCAACACAGCCTACCTCGAAGCCCACGCCGATGGACTCATTGCTCTGGCCAATCTGAACAAACGAGCCTCGCTGCGCTGCTGTGCCCTCTGTCACTGTGAGTACCGAGTACTGGCTGGCTGATGAAAGGGTTTTGATGGGAGCTGAGCAGCAAACTTGCGAAGGCAAAACATTGAGATAAGAACACAAAAAAATGGGCCAAGGCAGCCACTGTTCCGCGGTTTCGCTGCCTCCATTCGTTCCCCACGTCCGTCCCTCTCGTCCTCGTCCTTGTCCCTCGTCTTGAAGTCTGCAATCTGCAACACATCCTTTTGCGAATGGACACTACCACCCCCTCATCCACCCACCACCACCACCACCAGCCGCAGGCTTTACCATCCGTCCGCCAGCCCACTACATCCATCCACTGCACCACCTACTGGTTTGTAGTTTCCATTCCGTGATCCACTTGCCTCTCTGTTCATCGATTTCACCCACCCCTCCTTGGACTCCTAGGCGGCTCCAACCCACTTGGTCTGCCCCCCCGTTTCCCTCACTTCATTCAGTCCGACCATCTCCCTCTGCATCGCATCCCTTGGTCCCGTCTCCGTCTCTGTCCGTACGACTACAAGTACCCCCTCAGAGATGGAGCATTGGGCACTTGATGTGTCGATGTGCACCAAGCACTGACCCTGCTTTTTCTTTAAGCCAGTCCGGCGAACGAGCTGCACGAATGAAGCCATATTTTATCCGGTAGATTTGGCCACGAATAGGAGCGACGGCAGTCAATCACATGTGTTAGCAGGCGTCCAATGACGTTCCTGTCGCATTTATCCCAGGCCCGACTTCCCTATCCCAGGCCTCCCTGCTCTCTCTAGTCTCTCCCTCTGGTCTCTGTCTCTCGTCTTCCTGGTCTCCTCGGTCCCCTCCGTGCTCTGGTCTATGGTCCTGTGCTATCACTGCTATAGTCCTTTGGCCACGAGGGAGGGTCCACCTACGCAGAGCCGCATATACATACATTCCCTTCTTGTACAAAAGGGGATCGAAGTCGCCTCCAGCGTCGCGACCGAAACGCCGAGTGCCAGATACGACGTGCGGGGATTTTCACCCTCCAACCCGCCGCAGCTTACAATTGACTCTAGGCATCAGAAATCACCGACACGTCTCTTCGCCGTCGTCCAGTATCTCCACATTCCCGAATCTGTGCATCAACCGTGGATTCGTTGGCTCCCTTGGGCCCCTTGCCTCCTTGACTCCCTTTGTCTCCGTCTCGCCCAGCTACCCGCCCTCGATCCATCTGCGATCCGCGATCCGCGTTGCCCTGTGCTGTGTCGGTCACTCACCCCCGTCTCAGCGTTTCCGTTCTTCTACCGCATAATCCCTCTCACTACGCAACGATGCCGCCGGGAGGGTTGACTTGGCGTCCCTCAATATGATGTCTCACGCGAAGAAAGCCAACAAAACGACGCCATGGTCGCAATGGGAATGGGACGCAGCCGAGAATCGCTACTATAGGACCCGTCTTAGGCATGGTACGCTTCAGCGACCTTCTCTGTTGCCTCTAGCGCGCTCGTCCCCTCATGATTTGATGTGCCCACTGCTGAATCTGGGTGAATCTTGACAACGCGCTCCTCCAGGTAAGGTCGAGACTGAATCAGGGCCTGTCCTGATCGGATTCAACAATGTACCCCGCGCCGATACCGCCGAGGCGGCCGTGCAGGCTGCGACACAACAGCTGTCCGGCCTCCAACTGGGGAGCCCCGGCAACTCCTCAGCAGGCTACGATGAGTCAACTCTAAGCTCCTCCTACGAAGCCTCCGGCGGGTCTGGGTACATCCCCAGTAGTGCCCCCTACGAAGCCTCCAGCGGGTCTGGGTACACCCCAGATACCCAGGAAGGCAAGTGTTGTCTCCAAATGCACAGACTGACAGCCCCAGCTTACTCCTGCCGACAGCCGCTGAATACTAATACGCTGCGGTCACCACTAGTAGCATTCCTCGAGGCAACGTCTAAGGAGGCTCATGTAGTCCTGCCTCCTGCCCCTTCAAAAAAGGGCAAGGGGAAGGAAGTAGACAGAGCGACGCCACCGGCTTTAGTTGGGCCCCATGAAAAGGGTAAAGGTAAGGCAGGGAACAAGCAAGGAGCACACCCAGTTGGGCTCGACCCCTTCCATCAAAAGCGCTCATCTATCCAGGATGAGACTGAGGAACAAGAAGCCGTCGCAGATCAAAGTGAGGAGCGTCACTTGGCAGTCATGAGCGGCCCCGAACACAGTCAGCGGTGTCTTAACCTCGTTGTATTATTATAGTGCCAGAAGATGCCGCCGATCATTTGATGCCCGATGCCCCCCTATTTCCTCACGCAGACACCGGAGACGAGCAGCAAGGGGGCGTCGTCGACCAGGCCGAACTCGAGGCCGCAGCACAACTAGGGATTCAAGACCCACATGAGGAAATACAGTACGAATTGGACCCTGACGCTGCGGCGCCCTTTGCAGGTATGATACTTGGGATAGAAGCCTCCCTCCCCCTTCCAACGCACATGAAGAGTGCGTGCTACTGACACAGTATAGCTGAGACCTTCCCGGCCTCCTCATCCGTGCCAAAACGCCGCGTGCACTGGCCTGGGGGTAGCCCAGTGACCGATGAAACAGATGACGTCTTGTTCATGCAAGCTGTGATGAACCAAAGTCGGGAGCAGTATCATGGAACGATACCAGGGAAGGTCGGGGAGTCATCTGCTACGGCCACATCGATGGTGGCCCCGCCCATGACCCCGACGATTAACGGTGCGTTCTTCACTTCTACCACTACCAACTCCCAAGACACCCTCGAGGGAGAATATGTGCTGAGAATTTGGAGGGGGTTTAGCCACTACCGAAGACGACGACGAGGAAGCCGGTCCGATAGCGCAGGTTATCCCACCGAAAAAATCGGACCACATCGCCGGCACGGAAGGCGAATATGAACCTCTGGATCCTCGTATGTTTTGCCTTCTCCCCGGTTTACTTCACACCATCCCTCAGAACCCTGCTGATGCTTCCCGAAACTAGGCTATAGGGTTTTCCCTTCTCACTCCTTTCAGCCAGGATGGGTATGGGCGATATGCCTCTTTGTCCTCTCTTAACAAACGCTCACCATAGCCCAAGCGCTAATCAGCCATTTTCTCCCAGGTGTTCAAGGTGCTCTGGTGTGAGCCAGAGGGCAGCCGTGTGAACACAAGGAGTGTTACCAATGCTGAGTCCCTACGAGACAACAAGGGCCGGATAATCACGGACGTATACGGCCAGAAATACTATACTGGATTTCGACGCTTCATCATTGTGGCTCAGGACGCAGGTCACTGTCAATGCGTGTTAGTTCCCTACCAGCATAGGACCCGTTCTCTCGTCTTTCTCCTCCTCTCTCCCCCCACCTATTCAGCCCCTCTCGCCAACGCCTCTAGACAGCCGAGGCTATCGAGAATTTTGTATAGATTTGATAACCGTATGTCTCCAGACCCATCCTCACCTACGGCACCCAAGCTTGCAAGAAAAAAGGAATCAAGCCCAATCGTCATGGCATCGTCTACCAATACGGGAGGAAACCCCAGATGCTTGAAAGGGAACCAAGACTTGGCTTCAACCCCGTTAAGATGGTCATCGATGCGGCCGGCGAGAAACTCGCCAAGGAGTCCCGTGTGAACTACTCGAAAAGTATGACGGTCGAACACAACGTCAAGGTGTTCTTTATCGGATATATCGATCAGGAAGACTTCGTGGACACCGTGCTCCCGGCCGTTGAGACGTGTAAAAGCTTGCAGAGCACGACTCATCCTGGGCCCCCTAGGTCCTCCAAGGAAAAATCCGGCAAACGCTGAGCCCGAACCGGCCCCAGCCACCCAACCAAGAGGAGGCAAGCGACGCCCCCTCTAGTTGACGTTTCATCACCATACTCTCCTGGCTGGCAGGTTGGCCTAACATGGTAGGCCCTAAGGATGAGAACAACTCCCCACCATCCAAGGCACACATTATATACGTTCGTCCCCATCGTCCCCGGGAAGCCTTACTAGGCTTAGGGGTTCAATGGGGGCATTTGCGCCGTCTTGGGCTGTTCCTCCAATGAACCGGAACACGCCTTCTGGATGTTCCCTTTTGGACGGTTTCCCACAGACTAGATGCATCTGTTCTCAGCATGTTTGTTTGTTTCCCTGTCAGACTGCACTTTCCCTTGTTTTCTATCTATCATCTTCCCCTTCCTCTATTGGTGGGCTTGTTGACTGCAGCTCGCCTGCATGACTAATGACAACCACTTTTCTATTTCCCCTTGCTGGACTACGAGGCCAATGTCAACCTTGAACTGCAATTCCTCCATGGCTCAGAATGTAACCATTTTATTTGTCGGCCATCGTTTCTATCGGCGCATATCAAGCCTCTCTTGTCGCTCTGGCTCCTTTTGGCTTCATGTTCGGTTTCATCCCGTACACCTTCTTTTCCCCCTTGCAACACTGTATCTTGGCATGATTCCAGCGGCATTTCGATGGTAGCGTCGCATGTCTGTTTGTTTCTTGGATGAAACTCAAAATTTGGCCACCACCCAGATTGCATAGCATAGCTTTTGATTTATCCCCTCCCTTTTTTTCCACAGTATGATTGTGCCTCTCGATATGCTGATTGTTCGAGAAAGGAGAAAAAGTAAATGACTGTGAGAGGCCTAGATTACCCATCGTTATATTCTAAATTGTTGTATGACGAGAGAGGCATCGTGCTAGAAACTTCGCGTATTGGCCTGTGTTGTCATCGTAGTGCCATTTGACCCATTCTCCCCAACCAGTCTATGATTCGAAATCATCAACCCATTTATACTTCTCGGGCAAAGATACCAACTAGCTACGCTTTAATACAGACGACGTGGCACGTCTCCCATCGAGCTACCTAGGTAGTGTGCTCACTTTCCGACAAGAGTGCTATCCAGCCCATTGACCACAGATGTCGGAGCTCCTTCACCGTAGGTAATCTTGAGATCTGCGGTCAAATGGTCGTTGGCAGTCGGAAACTGCCGTTGCATGGTTCTAGCACAACCTCACGGCAAGTCCCTTCCCACACCCGCGGTGCGTCCATGCCAGTTACCAACTTGCTGCAGCTTCCTGCACGCCCGTCGTCCGACCGAGGTGAGGAATGACTAGAATAGGTGCCCTCGCTCGCAGAAGCCCCTGGCCGGACAGTGTCAAGACTCAAGAGTGACAGCCATCAAAGTGCAAGATGCCCCACTTGTTGGTTGGCGCTTCAGGTGTTGGCAACTTTGATCAGCCCTCGGCGGGGGTCCTAGCGGGGCTCAGCCGTGCTTCCTTCCTCCCAGATCGATTACCCAAGACCCTAGCTGCCCTGCGAGCGTTGCCAGAGACGGATGTGACGACGCTGCGGGGGAGCCAGGCCGACTCTGGGTGTGTTCAATGCCCAATGCTTCTGACTTGGTGGGTCCAGTCCCACATAAATTTTCGAACCCGTGCTGCCCACCGTGTTGTTGAGCCACTTGGGTGCTGGTGAAATCGTTAAAAAAAAACATCAAATCCCAGAAACACGAATTCCCATCCCAAGACTAATGCTAGCCGCAAACATCCCACCACTCCAATTCTTTGCTAGATTTCTGTTACAGGGCAATTCTCACCTGTACCTACTACACATTTCCTCAATCGGCTTTTTGTGGGATGTACAGATACCTTTATAGGCTAACTGTACACCTAGGGAGTAGGTACGTGTTTGCGATTTTTTACCCCACATGTTCACCGTTCACCTGATAGTGTGGCCAGCACTAAAGTCGGGCTTCGGCAGCTTCGAAGGATAAATTCATCATCCTCGACTGCATTCCGTTGCCAATATCACCCACCCTCCGAGAACCCGCAGAAGACTGACTCTGTCGAGACCCAAACAAAGACCATCTCGGCTTGTGAAGAGGAAGCCTCAGCTCGGTAGCAGAGGACTATTGATCGATAGCTGAGCCTGACAAATATCTGATCAAGCATTCCATTGAATTGTTTGCCTGCGGGCTTGCCGACCTGTCCTTCGGAAATTTGCATATCTACTTCGCTACAGTCCTTTCTGAGTCCGTTTCAATCTATCTGCCCACCTACCTACCTAGGTAGTCACCAAGTCAAATGTTTGCTTAGGTCGTCATAGCGGCCGGAGCCCTCCCACCAATCATGCCAACCAAGCGCATCAAGCCGCGTAAGTACCTACCTTCATACATACCTTATCGTATCTACCTCCATGCTCGGGCTCATCATGCCCGAGTCTCAGGTGAGAAAGGGGCCAAGAGACAAAGGGATCCCCTCCATGATCGCCCAAGCTGCGCCCTCCCCATCACGCCCCGTCAAATTTCCACCGCCCAGATGCAGTGTGGCTCCATCTGGCATGTGGAAGCTCGGACCAGCGCTAACCGCGGATCGACTCAGAGAAACGCTCGGCTGTCCCCCCCAAGAAGGGGCGGAAGTCGAAGCGTCCGCAGCTCAAAGCGCCTTCCGTTAAAGATGGCAGGTCATACGTGGCCGAGTGGCCCATGAACCGAATCCCGGTGGAGATCTACCAGCTGATCTGCAGCTATCTGCCACGGGATTCTGTCCAGAATATGCGGCTAGTCTCGTCCGAATTTGACCGGAGCGTTTCCTCGTACTACTTCCGCAACGTCGTTGCCCCGTTCCGGGCGGCGCTCTATGGCTCACCGGCCGGCGATGACGGCTTCTCGGGATCGACCAGCCAGATGGTCGGCCACGGCCAAGGCAACGGCGTCATGGCCCTGAACGAAGGCGGCCCCGAACCGAGGACCGTCTTTCATGTCTTCGGCGAGCACATTAAAGCCTTTGCTCTTGCGCTGGAGCTGAACGAGATCGATCTGGCATACCCGCCGGTGAAGCTGACGCAGGAGATCGTCAAGACGGCCTGGGGTCTCTATCGATGGCCGCTTAACACGTACCAGCGTTACAGTGATCTCGAGGCCATCGAGGACCAGGCGGACGAGACTGCTCTGATGACCAAGGCGTTCTCGAAGCTGACCAGCCTGACCGAGCTGGGCCTCTCGTGCGACGCCGGGCTGGGGTTCCTCCAGGGCCCAGACCTGAACAAGTACGCGCCCAAGACGCTGCCGCCCGTGTTTAAGAGCGCCCGTTACCCGGCGGCCGAGCTGACGGGCCGGTCGCTGGAGGAGATCTATGTCGAGAGGGGCAAGACGCTCCGCTACATGGATCTCAAGCGGATGATGCTCAATGCGGGTTACTCTAAGGCCGAGGTACCGCAGGCGATCGAGCTGCTTCTGGAGTGCGAGGGAAAGGATGCGCGATGGGTCAATAAGGACGACGACGACGAGTTTTCTCGCTGGGTGGCTCTGGCCTGCAGGCCGCCGGGCGAGCCTGGGAGCAACGGCCCGCCCGCCAGCAACTCTCCTAGAGCGCCAGTAGAGCAGGCTAATAACAACATCACCACTAACAACAACAACAACAACAACAACAACGACAATGACCAGAACAACAACAATAGCAACAATGTCAACAACAGCAACAATAGTAACGGTGTCAACCACAATAGGATCCTCGCCGATCTCGGCCGCGCGCTGCTCGGCGCTGACCCTGATGATGACATCGATGACGACAATGTCAACGCCAACGACAACGACAACGCCGACAGGCCCACCTTCCCCCGGGCCGAGGCCGGGGCTTCGCTCAAGGATCTCCGAGCCCACCCGCTGGAGCCGTCCAGCCTGACGACAGCGCAGAAAGAGATGCTCCTGGAGATGTCATGGGCGCACGACGCGCTGGTGCAGTCCTTCGTCATCTCGGTGACAGACAACCCGGGAGTTTTCCGCAACGTGATGAGCTTCACCGTCTCGCGGGTGCCGGCTTCCCTGCTGCACATCCTCATCCGCCCGACCTTCTGGGAGAGCCTGTCGGGGGTGCAGGAGGTGTCGCTTGGGGTGGTGCCGGACTGGCGCGAGGTTAGGAAGGTGAACGGCGCGCTTGAGGACTGGCGCCAGTCACCGACCGACGCGGTGGGCGCCGTGTACATCCTGCTCAAGAATTGTATCGCGCCTCGGCGAACCATCCGGAAACTGCACTTTGAGTGGCACTGCGGCGGGGAGCTGGCCGTGGGTGCTAGTCAGCGGAACCGCTATGTCATGCCGGCCCCCTTCGTCCAGGATCCGCAGGAGATGGTGGACCCCCTGATTGCCGTCGAGAGGTCCTCCTCGCTCCTCACGCTCCCGCACGTCAGCGAGCTGTCCCTCAAGAACTGCTGGTTCAGCCCGCACGTGCTGCTGCACACCATCCGGAAGATGTCCCACCGCGGACCCGGGCCAGGCGGGCTCGTGGACCGGGGCCGGGGCCCGCTCACGGGCTTCGGCTCCTTGACGAGCCTGAAGCTGGAGGCTGTGTCGCTCACGGGCGCGCCTCAATTCCATGTTGGGAGCAGTTACCTACCCCAGAACGGGAACCGGCCCCGGCACTGGCCATGGCCGCTCTGCTGCGGGGACGCCCAGCCCGGGAGGCGGTTCGTGCTCGGCCACAACGAGCAGCAGCAGCAGCTTCTCCAGCAGCATGCGGCCGCCGTGACGGCTGCCAATGCCGCCATCGCTGTCCACGCGGCTTACGTTGCTCAACAGCAGCAGCTAGCGCAGGAGCAGATTCAGCAGCTGCTCAGCCTGCATCAACAGCAGCAGCAACAGGGCCAGGCCAGCGCCACTGCTGGCGGTAGCGCTAATGCAGCCAGCGTGCCCACAGTTCAGGAACTCATGGCCCATATTCCTCCATCCCCTCCTCCGCCTCCGCCCCCGCCGGTTCTGACTAACCAGCCGAACCCGGAGAACATCTGGCATGGCCTGCTCAAGACCGACTGGATCCCCGTGCCGAGGCTGCTTTCATGGGCCCACATTCTCAACGAGATCACCCCCGAACAGACGCTGTTCGAGAGGTTTGAGGGGAGGCCTGTACGCGGAGGGGATAACGCGTTCGAGGGACTCGATGAGCAGCTGCGGGAGTACGTGCGGCCGCTACTTGGTACCCCGGGTCGGGGTAGAAAGATGGGTGAGACGAAGGAGAATGAATCCATGGATGCGGGGAAGGGGAAGGGGAAGGGGAAGGACAAGGACCGCTTTATGATGCCGGACAAAATGGAAGTGAGGCAGAGGCTGGCGGAGGCACAATGGGTTCACGGCCTGAGGAAAATCGAGTTCAAGTCGTGCGGGTACGTGCTTGTGGATGATGCGCACATCAACAACTTCGACATCATCCCGGCGGTTCCCTGCAACGTAGCTATGTCGCCTGGCATGGTCGAGCGGCTGCACACCTTGGAGAGATTCCAGTTGAGGTCTGGGGATGTGATGCTGGCCAAGGTGCTCGACTATTTCGACGAAACGGAGACAAACGTGCTCACTATGGGGTTCGGGATGCGCTTCGGCTGGGAGGGCGTTTATCCCCCCGAGGTGCAGCACGCCGCGCACGAGGACGGGTTCCTGGAGCAAGGGCGTGGCAGGTTCACTGGCGGCTGGAGGGCCGGACGGTCCATCGCGATGGACTACCCGCTGCCCGGCATGTCGTCGACCACGCACGGGAACTAGTGGTTACTCGCCCGTGGTTGCGCCTGCTTCGACGGGCTCAGGCCGGCATTGAAGAAATACTGCCACGACGTGGCCATGCGCCTGCGGGGCTGCCACGCGCCGACGCAGCGCGCGTTGAGGCGGATGCACCCTTCTCTATACGAGTCCAGGCTTGGGCAGCTGTACCGCAGGGAGTGGGCACCGGCATCGGATGAGTGTGGTTTCCAGCCTGAATGGGATGTGTTGGCTACGGAGAAGCCGACATTGTACGACTACGTGCCCAAAGACTCGGTTGCGCTGGAGCTGTTCCTCAAGAGGAGCCTGACTCTGATGCGGACAAGTCAGAGTCACGAGTTTATGGTCCCTAAAAAGAGCGTGCCGTGGTTCTTTTCGGAATCGATAAAGAGGGAGCTAAGACAGTTCAGGTTGTTTGGGTTGGAGTGTGATGAGCCAGGCGAGCCGCACCAACCGGAGGAGGAGGAGGAGAACCGCCGGTGGACGTCAAGTGCCTATAAGCTGCGTCATAAGGCCAAAGTCAAGGAGCTTCGGGAGATCTTCCTGAGGGGTGTAGAGACTGCTTTCCCTATGGGGGCGCACGAAGATACCGCCAGTGGCAGTAGCGAGGGCCGTAGTGACGGCAATACCAAGGGCATAGGCAACGCTAAGGGCATCAAAGCTGCCAACCACAACGGTATCCCGATGGGATTGCTGGCCCGGAGGCACGCCGAGCAGCTGACGGAAACCGTGGAGCGGTGGGAGGAGGATGACGACTGGGAGACTGTTGCTCCGGATGAAGACGATGTCGGTTGGTACGACAGGGACAACTGGGATGATTTTGACGACAACCACTTCTTCTTCTGTCCGCGGGGGCTGTGGCGAGGAGGCTACGACAGCGATGATAGTGATGGCTCCGACGACAGCGACAGGCCCAGGGGCTTCGGTGGCGACGGTGACCACGGCCGGGTCAATGGCTGGGGCAATGGCTGGGGCACTGGCGCCGGGGGCGGGCATGGAAGCGGCGATGGCAACGACGGCGATGACAGCGATGGCGATGACAACGACGGCGATGACAACGACGGCGGCGCGGATAATGACGACGACCACGGCGATGATGATGGCAGTGGTGGCATGCGCAGAGTTTTGTGCAGAGCCGACGTATCCAGATCTTCCAGTGACGCCGCTGCTTCCGTAACAACAACTGTCGATGCCACCAACATGCCGGGGGAGACTCCATCCACATCCATCGGCAATACTAACATGGCGGATGGCGGTGCCTCATCGCGCCGACAGGCTTCCCCGCCTGCTGCTCTGGGGCCGGCGCTACCGCCACCGGCGCCACCGTTGCCACCGTCCTCGTCGCTGCCCCTTCGCCTTCGGCCGATGCCGCGTGGCCTCCGCTACCACCCCCCACCCAGGCGTCCGGCCGCCCTCTTCGGGGGTGATGGCGAATCCGATGACGATGGGCCGGACCGCCCCTACTTGCATTCCACGTACCTTCTGCTCCCCGAGCTCCCATCCAACCTCCCTGATGACGATGATGACGGCCCCGAGGACGGCCTCTTGTACGGTCCCCCGGAGGAAGACCCTATCGCGGATGAGTGGCATCCGCGGACCTGAGGTCTCGTCGCCCTTGTCAGGACGGGCTCGGCGGCGGCGTTTGAACGATAGGGGTCGACGTCGGTGTTTTTCTTTTCGTCATCCCGGCCGCTCTTGTCTGCCTCGCTTCCTGTTGCTCGCTATACAATTCCGCCGATTGGGCCACTTCCTTTGGAGCGGTTCCTTTTGACACCGAAATTTTGACCGAACCGACCGGCTTGACACCAGCCCTTGTTTCTTTTGGCTCGTTTGTCATGGATTTCTCTCCACACCACAAAATGCCCATCTTCTGTAACATGGTCCCCCTATTTTACTCACCGTCTGCAGCTTTCTGGGGGAGTTCTCCTTGCTTTCTTTCCTGCACTGTGTTATTTTGTATTTCCCCAACATGATCTCAGGATGTTGGCATGGCAGTAGTCAAATTGAGCCTGGGAGGAGGAACTCATTTGCCTTAGTTGGCTGACCTTCGCTTTCCTCGGCCACATACACCTTGGTGGTGAGCGCACAACAGCAACCAAAACGAAGATACATGGAGGGTAGAGGAAGAGGAAGAGGAGAACAGCGGTATTCTATTTGTCTTTTTTCCTCGTCTTGCATCAATTCCGCCTGTAGCGTGTTTGGATTATCACTTCACCCTTATGTACGACCATTGTACCGACCTACCCGGTGGAAATGGGGAATGATTTGGGGCCGTTTGGGATGGAATATTCTTCGTGTCATCTCACATCACCTGGGCGCTGCCTACCTACCGTAGTTGTTCGGTTTATTGCCTGAGGAGAAGCGTCCAGCGCTATGGGATCATCCCTTATCCCTTTACCTATCTTGTTAGACAGGATGTGTGTAAGTAAGTACCTGCCTTCCAACTCACGTACCTAGGTGGGCAGATAGAATCAAAAAAGGAAGAAGAAAAAGGATGTGCATATTACTATACACAAGGGTGGATGCCTACCTTGACAAACGAAAATGCGCAATGGTCAATGGTCGACGATTAAACGGGGGACTTGATGGTCTGGTTGACTGTCTGTTATCTGGTTCTGGGTCTGGGTTCAAAGTGAAAGGGTATGCATAGGCCATGCCGTCCGGCTTCCTAGATGTTGGTCTGGATGTTGGGTTCTTGTTGATGACGGCATTATCTTGGGGCAGAGGTAAAAAGTAGGTACCGTACACGAAAGATTAAAAAAAAAGCCACTACATACCTACCTAGATAGGTTCCTGTTTACCCCTTTCATTTCTATTCGCATAGGACACGATGTCCCAGTCGAGCCCCCTAGGTAGGTAGGTACCTACCTACCTAGTCTTGGGTGAAGCGGAACAGTGGGCAGCCGAATGAATGTGATAAGGGGGTAGTGCCCGTCTAGCTTCCACATACGACCATAGGTGCCGGAGAACTCGGGATCCCGTCCGCTCTCCCTTAGATAAACCGGTGACCGCTAGACTAGTAGTTGGGTGGGTGACCACCAGCGAATCCCTGGTGTTGTATGTATTTTTCCCAATCTTTTTTCCCAATCTTTTTTCCTCTTTTTTTCTCTTTTGTTTTGCTTCGTCTTTTTGTTTATTCTTTTTCCCTTCCTTCGTTTTAGCTCAAGGATGTCTCAAGGATGTCTTCTCCGCCTGATGTCCAACTCGCCTAACCCTTTCTGCCAAATTTCGTGCCACCATCGTTCTAGAGCCCCCTGTTCTCAGCCACAAGGCAGAACAAGCCTGTGATAGAACATGTAGAACAGAACACTCGGTTACATTAGATTCAGGAGAGGTCCCATTCATACCGGGTTACACATGCTAATTGTCGCCCGTCACCATTATGCTCCAAGATCATCCCGAGACACTCTGCACAGTAACCTACCCAGCCACGGCCACAATGATGTGCTGCTGGCTCTCCGTCTCAAGCCTCTGGTTATTATGGTGTCGCCAGGTGTGGCGAGGGAAACAAGAGTGGCTCATCATAAACCCCATGTCCCACTCTTTTGGATAACGAAGGACATTTGCATGTATGCATGAAATAGGATTTCTCTTTTTAGTCCCGAAATGCCATGCTCACATACACCGGTTGACCGATTCAATGAAAGAAGAAGGAAAAAAGCAAGAAAAGCCGTTGGTGAGGATATTCCCTTGTGCTTGACACTTCAACCCCGCGTCACGCCGTTCAGTTCCTTCCCAGGCCCGTTGCTGTTGCGAGAGAAAACCCAACGAATCCTCCCTCACCACCAGACGTTTGTTAACCACGCAGCAAACAATTACCATCCGCGACTCCCGACAACCCGCTTACGCCGCCGCAATGGCCTTGCGGATGCGGGCGCCGCGCTGCCTCGACGATAGGTGAGCGTCCCGGCTGGCGACGGCGTCCGACTTCTCGACGGCCTCATCGGCCTCGGTGAGGATGAGCTCGATGTGGCAGGGGCAGGACATGTAGGGGTTGATCTAGACGGAAAGAGGGGTGTCAGCTTCTTGATCCTCGGCTAGCCAACCAAAGAGGGAGGGGGGCATGGAAAAAAACATACACGACCGTGAGCACGGTATGTCCGACGGCGCTGCTTGGGTGCCTGGTTGACTTGGATGTGCTTGACAATCAGGTTGCCCGTGTCGAGGCCCTTTGCATCCGCATTCGACTCGGCGTTCTTCAGCAGGCCGAGCAAGAAGCTCGCAGACTTGGTGGGCCAGCGGGCTTTTGAGACACCGAACTGCTTGCCTGTTTGCGGGGAAGAGATTCTGGGTCAGCATTTTCCAATCTTGTCAAAGAATCTTTTATGGGTGCTAGACCCCGCCAGCGTCTCCTCTCGAGCGACCATTCCCTCGAGTTCAGAAATCTCCGCTGCCCCCATCAAAGGCATCGTCTCGTTCCCGTTCGAGCACATTACCTCCGTGTCCATGTATGCCCTCGGAATGTGATCCCATTATGTGTCTCCGAAAGAACAAGGTGTGGAAAAGGCTCAGGTCATCTATATCATACCTTGGGCACAGCGACCAGTGCTGCCGGAGTACCGCCGCATGGGGACGGCCTCCTTCTTCTCCTGGACGTTCTCGAGGAACTTGACCGCGCGGGCTAGCTTCCAGCCGTTGATGGCCTGGGCGGTCTCGCGGGTGTTCTTGAAGGACACGCGTAGGTACGACCCGCGGGCGCGGGCCGACTTCTGGGTCTCAATCTCAGTAGCTCCGTACCGAACCTAGACAAGGAGCGCAAGCAAGCAGCACAGAGTTAGCCGTTCTGTCCGGCGATTTCTCCCGTCGTCAATTCGTTTCTCGTTGCCATCGATTCGATCGCTAGATCAACCCGCATTCCTGGTCTCGCCCTTCACAGTCGGCCGCAAGCGGTTGGTTGTATTTTCTTTTTTTGAGTTTCCAGCACCCCCAACAGAGACATCACACCCCCACCCCTCGCCAGCCATGTCAAGATGACCGCGAGAAAGGACGAGATCGAGTAATCGAGTCGATGGCGAAAAAGACGGATTATGGGTAAGCAGGGCGCGTACGTACCATCTTTGCTGCTGTTGTTAGTGAACGACGGATTCGAGGGGATTTTGGTGGTTCGCTTGGAGCTGTTGGTCGTGTTGGAGTGGTGAACTTTTTGCAGCAGAATAGAACGTGACCGGCCTCGCTTATGTGGAGTTTCCCACTAGGGCTGAGCAACCCTAGAAATTCGCACCCCGGTTTCCCGATTGCAAAGAAATGTTAACGTGTGGTATTTCATGTCAGAAAATAGAGAAAACTCAGGAGTATTCAGTTATTGTGCTTTTATCTTCATTGGGGCTTGATTGAGACACAAATGCTGCCAGCTTGCTCTCGGCGCTCTGATTGGCTGGCCGGCCTGCTTTTTGGAGGATGGAAAAGATGGTGGTGAACGGAAGTGGAACATTCTCTCCGCCGGAGTGGAGGCGGGCCCAGAAAAAAGTTTAGCTGGGACCTTCGCTTCATAAAATTTTCGACGAAGCTCTTAGCTCTTAGAGGACTCATCACGAAAATTACACTGTCGCTGCTGCTTGGTCGCATTACCCAACGCAGTAAGTCGCAACACCCATAAAGGAGACTCGATCCGTGACGTCGCTCTTGAGCAGAAAGCGCAGATTTGATCGCATATGAACACAATGGCTTTCACACCCAGAGGAGGCCGAGGCGGAGGTGACCGTGGTGATCGTGGTGGCCGCGGCGGTGGCAGCTTCCGAGGTCGAGGCGGTGGTGACCGAGGCGGTCGTGGCGGCTTTGGAGCTCCTCGCGGAGGCCGTGGCGGCTTTGGAGGTTAGTCGCAGCCATATTGCTAAAGAGTCCATCAGAACCCGAAGCGCTCGGTGCCTGGAGGAACTGAGTGACATGAACTGGGTTCGGCGCGGCTGCTCACACATCTTTACACAGACCGCGGTGGTCGTGGTGCTCCTCGCGGACGAGGAGGCCCTCCCGGTAGGGGCGGTCGTGGTGGCGCCCGCGGCGGTAAGGCTGGCGCGGGCGGCAAGAAAGTAGTGGTTGTGAGTGATCCCCTTGTCCCCTTAGAGAGAGCATTTTGAGCGAAGGTTTCTGCCGGCCTTGTGTCCACGTGGAGTCTACAAGCCCGCTGACCAAGGGTTTCAACCCCTTAAAAAGGAACCTCACCGTCACAAGGGTGTCTTCGTCGCCCGCGGAGGCAAGGAGGATCTTCTGGCAACTATCAACCTGGTCCCTGGCGAGTCCGTCTACGGCGAGAAGCGCATCGCGGTCGAGAGCAGCGGCAACAACAGCAGTGACGACGTGCCAGCCACCAAGACCGAGTACCGCATCTGGAACCCCTTCCGCAGCAAGCTGGCGGCGGGTATCCTCGGCGGCATGGACAACATCTTCATGAAGCCCGGTGCCAAGGTGCTGTATCTGGGCGCCGCGTCCGGCACGTCGGTCTCGCACGTGGCCGATATTGTCGGCCCCAAGGGTACCGTCTACGCCGTCGAGTTCAGCCACCGGTCCGGTCGCGACCTGATCAACATGGCGACGAAGCGCACCAACGTCATCCCCATCGTCGAGGACGCCCGCCACCCGCTCAAGTACCGCATGGTTGTGCCCATGGTCGACTGCATATTCGCCGACGTGGCCCAGCCCGACCAGGCCCGCATTGTGGGCATCAACGCCAGCCTGTTCCTCAGGAGGGGTGGTGGCGTCTGCATCTCGATAAAGGCGAACTGCATCGACAGCACCCGCCCCGCCGAGGAGGTGTTCGCGCAGGAGATCCAAAACCTGAGGGAGCAGAAGTTTTTCCCCAAGGAGCAGCTCACACTAGGTAAGCACTACAGGGCCAGCACGGTCAGGCCACACAAGTCACTGATAGTATTGCACACGACTGCTAGAACCCTACGAGCGTGACCACGCCATGGTCACGGCCATCTACCTGCAGAAGGGGTATGTGGAGTGATATCGACCCGCGAGGGGAAAATTGGTGGACACATCTTTCTTCCAGGTCTCTTGTTCATACATCCCATCCTCTTCTGCTTTCTACGCTGGGATGATTGTAGGTGTCTTATCGTATCTTGTGAGGGGTTCTGGCCGGCACTTGCTCTTTGATCTGGGGACGGCGTATCAGGCGTTTCTAGGATCTACTCCGTCTAACACTTTGAGTCTGTCCACACACTCGCAATCTGCTGTAATTTTGTCCCTGCGGCTATGGTTCCTCTCGTCCTAGTCTGGCGGTTGGTCAAAGCGCAGGCGCCTACAAAGCGAAAGATGTCCAGTGCTCTTAGGAGGTGAACTCTCACGCGCTCCCCATTATTGGATCCTCCCCGTCAGCTTATTGGGCAGTGAAGCTCCAGATCACTATAAATGTCAACATGTTGATAGCACTCCGCACTTCATTCTTGGCAGTCGGAAGGATACCTAAATCTGCCAAGTGCCATTGATCATCGAGTCAGCGCCATGCCCGATTTCGAGAAGAATTTGAGACACAGGACGAAAACACAAATAGAGCCACGGACGCCCCGGAACCGCAGAGCAGAGTCGTGGCAGGCCGTGCGAGAAGTGATACTCTATGCATACTCCTTCTGGACTGCCTCAAATCAAGGGCTGTCCGCTGAATGGATTCAAGCCGTGGCCGGGTCTTGGGGAATGCTCTGGCAATATTCCCCTCTACAAACGCAGTCTGGATCCCTGAAAGCCACCGCCTTCCTATGGTAGACGAAGTACTCAATCCCAGATGTTCTTTCTGCCCTCATCCAGGACGGAACATCGTCGCCGACCTCAGCAGCGCCAAAGGAGGGCAACCCTTACAGTCGGCTAGGGGACTCACTCCCCATCCCGATCTCGGACGGCTCTCTTGGGCAACCGTAGTCTTAGTCTTCGGCTACGGTAGCAGATGCAGTCGCAGAAGCTCAAGCTCGTTGTACCAACTTAAATTGGAGAGTCTCGCGAGATTGGCCTGACGGGTCCCTCCTCTGCCCCTGTGTTCTGACTGGACGGAGTTAATTGGCGCGGGCAAAAAGTACGTGGTATATTTCTGAGATCGTGTCAATCTTGAATGATTTTTACACGTCCAGAATCATGCTCTACGGATACATTGGCGATATCTGCCAGCTTATTCCCCCAGGTAGCCATGGTGTCTTTCTATTCGACATTTCAGACCAGTCAGTCAGGGGGTTTAGGCCCCTCATCAGGGATGGTGGTGACCAGTGACCAGAACATACAGAGCTGAACTAGGGCCAAGATCTGTGGCGTTCAATATCGGCTATTTTTACACCACTGGATTTCATTAAAATCCCGAAAGCAGATAGAAGGCCGGTGACGACTCCCTAAAGAGGGGACGAGTGGGTAGTTCTGAGATCTAGTGGCTTGAAGACCTGGCAAGCAAGGCAATGGATGGCACGAAGGGTACTGATTTACGGTTGATAGAATACGTATCCGGAGCAGGGGATCCAGATGATAATCCGTCAAGGAGATTTTTGTACACTCGTAAACGGAACTTGCATGAGACGAGCTCAAGGATGAAGATGGAAGCTCTGGAGAGATTTGGACACGTAATACGATCCCTTCTTACACCTGCTCCCTTGGCTTGGAGGGAACAGCACCTGCTGGGATGTTAAGATCGGGTGGTCACCCCGTGCGATCTCAGAGAGGAGATGGATGCAAGAGCGGTTGTGAACGCTGGCACTTGGAACTGAATTGAGGGCGGCGGCCTCGTGACCACCACAGCTCATCGTTGGGGTGGATTCATATACTACGATAAGGACGATCTAGCACCGATGACTTTCGGGATGGGTATCCTGGGGAGTAAGGGATACGAGCCTAACTGGAAGACAATCCTGCCTGAACACTGAGATGCACACTAGCTTACTGCGTAGGGGAGGCAGTTAGAGACGACGGGATTACAGACTCGTCAGGAGCATGCGTCCGCATTTGAGGTGCCGAGAGGGCGAAGGGAGTTATCAGTAGGAGAGGAGTTATCAGTAGGAGAGGAGTTATCAGTAGGAGAGGAGTTATCAGTAGGAGAGGAGTTATCAGTAGGAGAGGAGTTATCAGTAGGAGAGGAGTTATCAGTAGGAGAGGAGTTATCAGCAGGAGAGGAGTTGTTCGGCAGCGCACAGGTTACCGTTTTCCACCACCGCCGAGCCGCGGAGTTCGACCATCTTGATATCTCGCCTAGAAAGATTCTTAGAGACCAAGCGCTAGCATCCAAATCTGATTTCCATCACGATCTCAAGGCAGCCCAGAGTTGTTCAGCGCCTACCGTCGCACTATTTGGGAGGGGGGAGGAGATAGGGAGAGAAAAGGGACATGTTCGGTAAATGGATGATGCTAAAAGGGTTTGCTTTGCGGCCCAGGCGTGCTTTCATCAAAGTGTGCCAAGACTGTATGAAGGCATCATTGCATGCCAGCACGCCCGGCAGGCCGGGTTTGGTCAACTGAAGAGATAGAGGAAGCAGGTATCGTGTCACGGATATCCGGCTTCCTGCGACGTTGCCCGCACACGGTCTCTCTTCGTTCTCGTGACATTATCGTGTGACCCATCTGCTCTGTGGCTGCTCGGGTTATCTTGATCCTTGACACACCACCGCCCCTTTAAAGCCTTAGAGTACCGTTATTGGGCACAATGACGAGGGTGGTGCGCCACAAGGGAATGGTACCCGCGAACCCATCGAAAGATCAGTTTACGGGTAGGCCAAGAACATGCATCTTCCTGCAGTGTCTTTCTGAGGAGACTGGACTGGACGGGTGTTGATTGATACCGCTTTGTCTTCCTTTCAGCTTTGATACATGCTAATATAGCGCGAGAGTTGGTGAGACGAGGGGGGAGGAGGATGATACGGAACAGGCACCACTGCTTAAACAATCACAGACTTAGCTAAGAATATTCTTGACGTCTCTGTTGCCTTGGCGTTATGGGGAAAAGAAGCGGGCAGAAAATATAGAAGGGAGGTTGTAAGCATGAATTCGTCCTTGCCCCAGATGGAAAGCTGAAAATGAACCCTGGTCCAGCCCCTTGCGCGGTCCACGTTCGGAGCGCCAACCGCCATATGGGGTTATGCAGCATGACGATATATCGGGGATATCTCTACTTCGGGACAACTGAACCACGGGAAACCAACAAAGGAGGAAATTGGGAAGTACGTATGCCCTAATTAGTCCACACCTTGTCCTTTGTAAAGATGGACATGAGAAAGACGCAAGCATCAGAAGGAGCACAAATGAGTAAGTTAAGCGGGAACAGAAGGGATTCCAGCGCCTAGGTGGGGTCTGGAGATCTGGAGCCTGAGAACCTATGCAGAACGTGCGTGTCAGCCTAAAGGAAGCCGACCGCCACCAGAACAAGAGTGTCACCAATTCACCATACAGAAACATCTCCAGTCCAAGTGCCCGCTGAGGAGCACATCCGAGAAAGGGAACCCGAAGACATACGATGAGTTTGTTTTACAATTTACACTTCTGAACAAACATTCCTCACGGGGTCGCATTGGTCCGACCTTAAGGTAGCTCTGACAACGCCACCAGCGCTGGCCTGGCCAATCAGTAGCACTGGCCCAGCTCCCAAGAGCTGAAAAGGTCGAAGCGTCGCAGTTCAGCCGCATGCTTGGCCATTCAATAGTCCAACGGTTCTTTGTGCTATCTTGCCAGCGGCTGTGTGGGCCCGAGACCCATGTTGGTGGGCGAGAATGTGATTGGGTTAGTCTTAGATTCAATTCATTCTTTTTCCGTCTTGTCTTTTTTGGCCTTTCCTTTTCTGTGCGTGTATCGTGTAACTGGCCTCCCTTTCTCGGTTCATGCAACCGTTAGCGGAGGTGTACGAAAGCAGCGTTGTTACCGGTGGATATGAGCAGGCATGCGGGATAATACGCCGGTAAAGAGGCCGTGGAGGGATGCTGGCTGCTACCTGTCAGGGTTCAACGGCTGAAAGGGAGCTGGACTGGCTCACCTGTCTGGTATAAACATATCACCTGTCTCGCATCCCAAATTATCACACTCGGTCACATTTAAAACCTAGCCAGGAGGACACAGAATTGTGCACGAGTTGCGATACTCAAAGAGTCCCGGAAGACATTTCAAAGAAATCAGTCACCTAAGTCGCCGCCCCCACGAGTAACGGTCCATCACGATCCTTTTACCTCGATGAGTCCGACAGAACTCCCGTCTTGACTGGCAAGTGGCGGAGCGGGGCTTGTGAGAGGGAGACACGACACTCAGGATGCCAGAACACGACTGATATGGGAAGATGCTCCTACCATAAGCGACGCAGACACCAGAACACCAGAACACAACGGTCTCCAGCCTCGACAAGTCACCATGAACAACCGCCCTGATTAGACATGAGGAGTTAAGCTTCTCTCTTTCTCGCTGCCTCGCTGCCCATCGCATGGCGCACCTTGGTCGAAGCCGGACCAGACTCGCATGGTCCGCGCAGTCGCCTCGAGGTAACCGCCTTCAGCCACCTGGGCAGGGTAACGATGTCGTGCCACTCAGATCCAGGACAGAGCTATGTCATCCACCTTGACCCACGCACGCCGCTCTGCTTGGCATCGGCCTCAGAGACGAGAACGACCTCCAGGGCATCACCTCGATGACGCAACCACCCAAGCCAGCCGGGGCCGAGGACAACCGGCCGAACCAGCGTCTGAGCAGATCGACTTAACGCCTGCTATGTTGAACGGTGTGCGCGCCGCTAAGCTATAAAGGCGGCGTTGGCGTGACTTGGTATTCCGAATCAACTGGCCGCTCCTTCAGATAATCGCATTGTCAAGCCTCCAAACCAAGCGCCTCCTCCCTTTCCCCGACACCGGGCTGGTTCCGGAGATCGGCTCGATCGCCTGCACTACGCTCACACTTGATCGTTTTGGCCCTGCCTAGGACAGCTCGTTCCTCATGTTGGACGACGGCCATGACTGGCCTGGTCTACTCAGCCAGGCAAGCCGCCATCCAGAGGAGCGATTTGGGTTGTCCAACAACATTCAGCTGCGGCTCGGGCGTTGACGGCCCGCATCGTGAACCTGGGGCGACGCTCGCAGGGATTTGGGGGCTGTGAAGCCAAGCCCGCCGCCCGCCGCCGGCGGGCTGCGGGAAACGACCTAGCGATTGAACCACTGCCTCGGGTGTCCGCGAAACCGAAACCGAAACGGGGAATGCGATCCCGCCACCAGGCATCCCAGTTCTCTGCTTGCACTACCAGACCTCCTTTCCATCCCCCTTCAGATCGCAAAGCATAGGGTTGTCATATCATGGAATGGGAGATTGCGATCCTGCACAAGCGGGAAGAGAAACCACCAGATGCGGAAGGAAGCAACACGTCGATCACGTCTGTGGGTGGTGGTCAGACCTAAAATTGGGTTCGCGATGCAACCCGTGCGGATCAGAGTCGTGGCCGACAAGGCGGGGGAAAGCAACCTAAGGAGGGGAATGGGCGGGGAGCGCACGACAAGACAACCCTTCTGAAAAGACGGGAATAGAAAAGAAGAAAAAAAACAGTTCAGGAGGTGCGACAGCAGCATCCCGCCATATCGGTTGCATCAAAGAGCCGGTATTGCTGCATCCGACGCGCGGCGGCTAGCGAGCTTCTCCCAGTCTGTCAGGGTCGCCGGCGTCGAAAGTAGCGGCAGATGCTGCAGGTCTAAGGAGACGCCCGGGGACACGGCCTCTACCTTATTTTGCCGCAATCATGGTGGTTCATCCATTCTTCCCATCTCTTGAAAAAGAATCCCATCCTCTTCCCCGCAGCTCCTTATTTTGCCCTCGTCTGGATTTAAACTTTGCCCTAAGGTGGCAGTCTAAAGACTTCGGGCAATATCCCCACCGAGATGCCCCCGAGGAGGAAGGTGCTGAGAGCACGTTTGAACGTTAACCCTAGGGGTTTCGATCCCTTAAGACCCCTCACCTACCTTTTCATGAGCACTGAAAACACGCAATACCCGTCTCTCTTTTCTCCCGTGTCTGGATCACATTCATTCCCTATCTCTTTGCTTACATTTCTTCACGAGGGCGCAAGTTGAGGAGCAGGATCAGCCACGCAGTTTGATTATTTCAATTATGTTGTCACGCCCAGATGGTACTTCCTATCAATTCCCTCTAACATCGACAACGACAAACGACAACAAGCGGGACGATAAAGAGGGCAACTGCGCAAAGGCACCCGTGTTTTTTGCCTGGGTATTCCCTATTTCCTCCATCCATGCCATCCGATACCGATCCCATCCAATTGGGAGCTGTCCCACATCCATTTCCTCGCTCTCTTCCACCTGCCTATATGCAAAGACCGCTGCACCAGCGCCTGAATTAAGATCGCATTCGACCGCGAGACGATAAGGAGAGAATGGCGCATGAGAAACCAGGAAGAGTCGACACAAATTTCTACAGATCGGAAGGGACAGACAAGCACGATGATAGAGAACCGACCATGAGAGAGTGAGAGAAGACGGCGACTGGGGACGAGGGAACAATTGACGAGAGGACTTATTATGGCATATATTTGCTTCTTCGAAAACCCAGAAAGAGATGGAAAGAGACAAATCTGATAGTCCTCGCTGATAGACCCCAAAAGCCGGGAGAGACAGTGACTGGGGGTTTGTTTTTTTGGGCTTCTCGTCCAAGAAACCTTTCCTTATCGGAAACATCGTCATGCATGAGAGAGGGAAAAAAGAAAAAAACACAAGAAGCTCAAGAGGGAGAGAAAGAAGAGAAGGACGGGAGAAAAAAATCCAGGGTATCGTGGGGCCGCACCCAGTGGCGCTGCCCAAGGTTTTTTTTGTTTGTCCAACACAAAGAAGTGAGTCCAACATGAAAAGCCCCCCCCCCCCGCCATCCAAAATGACGACATGAAGGGACCAAGGAAAGGAGAGAAGAAAAGAAAAAGTCATTACCCAGATTCATATCATCAGAGGAAGCCCATACCGGGGCGAGATCCCAAGGAACAACAAAAAGAGAAAGGTAAGAAGAAAACAAGATCCCGGATCGTTCACGCCGAACCCATGCCCTCTTTCGACGCCATTAAGGTTTGCTTTTTCAAGCTTCTATTTCTTCCCCATTTGTTTGTTGGAGAGGAAAGATGGTGTGGTGTGGATGGTATGTATTAGGAATATGGTGGCAAGGGAAAGCCAACCACCAAGTGTCATGCTCATGATGCATCATTGACGACTGGCAGCCCTCATCTGAGCCAGTTGCTCCTCAGTCGGGTCGTCCGAGACCCAGGGGCCCTTCTCCGCCTCGGTGGCGGAGTGGAACCCCTCGGCCCGGCGCATGGTCTGGACGTCGAGGTCCGTGACGTAGGACCTCCCGTCGGCCAACCGGACGCGCACCTCGTGCTCGGTCGAGAGCATCATGTCGTCCTTGGCCAGCCGGCGGGCGCCGTCGAAGGCGGTCACGACGCGCTTCTTCATGGTCATATGGCCCTTGTCGAACCCCCACGAGGTCGGGTAGTCGCGCCGGTTCTTGCGCCGGCTCTTGGCCACGAGCGGCACGCCACCCCGCGAGTGCGTCATGCCGCGCGATTTCTGCACCCCGTTGGCTGGGTTGGAACCCTTCTTCCTGCCGCCAATGGTGGGGGACGACGACTTGCCCACGCCGCCAGGCGTGTTGTCGTCTTCGTCGGCGTCCTCGTCGTCCATGTCTTCGTCCATCTCGTCGTCGGTGGCCGACGTCATGGTGGCGGTGGGCAGCTGGTTCTTCTCCAGCGTCGCGTGGACGTCCTTGTCCTCCTCGACCTCGGCTAGCCGCTGGGCGTTGATGGCCTCGGCGGGGTCCTCCTGCTGCACGATGCGCAGGACGCAGTCGTCCAGGTGCTCGTAGAAGTCCTGGGCGTTGTTGAAGGTGGCCGAGCAGGTGCTGCACTTGCCCGTGGCGTCGGGCGCGTAGCCCGTGAGCTTCTTGCCGAGGGCCGCCGCCGCCATCTTCTTGCGGCTGTTGGGTGGGGACTGCTCCACGCCGTGGACGGCCATGAGGTGGCGCTTGAACACGTCGGCGCGGTTGAAGGACTTCTCAGCCGCGGACCCGGAGCCCGGGCAGAAGCCGCACACCATGTTGCCCTTGTAGTGCGTCAGGGTATGACGGTTCTTGTCATACTTGCGCGCGAAGCCCTTGTGGTGGTAGTCGCACGTCACAATCGGACACTTCTCGGGACGCTCCGGCTGGTGGGTGAGCATGTGGGCCTTCAAGTCCTTGAAAACACGCCCGCAGTCCGGGTGGGGGCAACGCTGCTTCTCCTTGTCAGACTCGCCGCCGCTGTGATAAGGCTGCTCCGTCGAGTAGGCGGAATTGGCCGAGTGGTACGAGTGGATGCTCTGCCGCCTTGTCTCCAAGGGAGCGGGGAATGAGCTGTATTGATGGTAGTTGCTGGTCGGATTGAAGGGCGAGGTGTTGCCACTGCGCATCTGAGGCGAGCTCATCGCGGGCGATGCCGGGTAGTTGTTGTTGTTGGGTGGTGGCGGCGGGTAGGCCGAGTCGAAAGGAATACCCATGGGCCTATCCATGCCGGGGTGGATAAGTGAAGGATCTGTTTCAGGGCAAAACACGCCGCTGTCAGCAAGGTCTGTCCACGGCACAGTCTTTGTTCTCACAGAAGGAAAAAACCAACAGGAAGATCCGAGAGGAGCAATGAAATGGCCGCTGCTCTGAGAAAAGAAAGGAGAGACCAGACGAGGGGGCTGAAGCCTCCCGAGAGGGCCGATAGGACTCAGTGGCTGCTCCATTGCACCACCGCCGCCTCCGCCGCTGCCGCCTCCACATGATGTTGGGGAAGCATTGGTGGGGCTCCATACAGGCGGAGGTGGAGAAGAGAGAGAAGACGCAGTTGTGGTGGGAGAAATGAAAGCAACGCTGGACTTTCTCGAGGAGCAGGGAGACACGGTAGGTGACACAGCCGATAAGGACTGCGTGTCGAGGGCCGCCAGACCGGGCTCCTGGACAGGAAGAGCCAGAGGCGCAGGTGCGCGTACTGGTGAACAGGAAGAGAAATACGAGTTCTGAGGAGGCGTCCTTGCTGCTGGAGGAGAAGACGAAGAAGAGGGGAAGACAGTCGAGGGAGAGGCAGAAACAGGAACGGAAACGGAGCCATGACTTTGAAAATACTGCTGCGGTTGCTGATGATGCTGATGCGACCTAGGGATCTGTGACAACTCACCCACGAATCCTGGCGCCTTGGTATGTTGGGCAAACTCTAAGGCGACAAATTCTTCCATACCTGGCAGGCCCTGTCCGGTCGCGAAGGGCGAGTACTCGGTCCCGGCCGTGGGCAAGTAGTCGCCCTGGCTCGCGATGCCGGGGCTCACGCCGCCGCTGTGCGGGCCCGCCGCCGCCCACTCCGGCACGGCTTGGGGCTGGCCGTGGACCGAGCGTGGCGAGCCGTGGGCCGAAGGGGAGGCGGAGCCGATGGAGGCCGTTGAGAGGTTGGACGAGGGCAGGCGTATGTCGCCGTCGTCGGGGAAGAGGCCCGGAGAGGGCATGCCAGCGGCGTGGGCTGCTGCTGCGGACCTGTCGTTGTTGCCAAACAGGCCGCCGAACTGCGCCTCGGCGTAGAGCACGCGCGCATCGTAGGCCATGCTCGTGGTGGTTGTGGGGTACTCGTGGCCTGGCCTCGAGTAGTACGAGTCCGGGGGAATGTTCATGCCCAGCGGCGTCGAGGGGAAAGGCCCCTGCGGCGGATCTGGGTACAACATGCTGAAGTCCTCGGCGTCTTGCAGGTGTATGGGTAGGTGGTTGAATCGTTGGGGGGCCATTTGGTGGCGGGAGTGAGAGAATGCGGGCTCGGTTGTGGAGAGCTGTTTTTGTCTGAAGGGTTTCAAGTCCCTTGGTGGAGAGAGCAAAGCCACGTTGGTTTGAGCTCTATGTTGCGGGTGCGATGGTTGTCAGTGATGCGTCAACCGGGGCGATCCTCCCGTCTGCTGTTGGCGATGCAGGTGCTGCGGTTTCTCACCTTCACAAGGACATACCCAAGCACCAGGATTGAGGTTTGTTGTGGAGTTTGGTTTTGTCTCTTGGTTTAAACGAGAGGCGAGGTGAGTCCTCAGTTATTGTGAAGATCTTCGTCGTTGGTGAGGTGGGTGATGTTGAAGCTGGGAGCTCGGGTAGGTCCGCAGGAGAGCTTGGTGTAAGTCGGGAGAGCGCGGCGGGAACGGCCTGGTATTATATTTATATGTATGTCGACCCAGCGGGATGGTTTATGTCGATCAGAGCAACCTCAGTCTGAAAAAGATACAGTTGCGTTCACACTAAGGTCGCTGTGTCTTGTCGTCTTGTCGTGATGCCTGCCAGGGTTCTCGTCTTTCTCTTCAGTCGTCCCTGATGGCAGGTACAGTACTTTCTCCCACGGTCTCTTGTGTGCCTGTCCAGGTTGCGGGTGTTTGGTAGTTCTGGGCAAGGTGGGATGTTCAAACGAAAGGACAAGGTGACTGACTCCCCTTGTTGGACTTGGGTGAAGATGGGATGAAGAAGATGTGCCGTGATGAACCGGTCTCGAGGGGAACAGCCAGGACGAAGGACACGGTATTGGGGGCGTGAGGATGGTATTATACCTCGAGACGCGATGGGAACATTTTGGGTGCGGTGCATCTTTCGCATTGCAACAGCTCTGCACCTGCACCGCACTGGGAAGAAGGGTGGGCTTGGATGCTTGCAGACTGCAGACTGCAGAGTGTTGGGTGTGTAGGGCAGAAGGGGGCTTGGTCTGTACATTGGATGTACATTCTGACAGGGACATACATGTCAGGGGTCCCCCCATGGAGGGGTGCAAGTGGATCGACGGGGGACGACTGGGTGGGAGGGAGTTGAGGCCGAAGGGTACGAACTCCGGCCAGAGAGTACCCGCCAGGACTCCTTCCCCATGGTCTTTTCTGCCTCCATCATTGAGGAAAAAAAGCTCCCCCGGGACGCCAGGGCCAAAGGGACTGCCCCCCATTAAAGCCACTCCCCGCCGTCTGTTTCGCTTGCCAAACACAGAAGCCTGCGAGACGGACAGCAGCCAATTTTCTTTAGCGTCCACTTGGTGCGAGGCAGGGGAAGGGGGTGGTGGGTGCACTGGTACATAGTTACAGGTCTGGTTTGTGTGGTATGTCCGGGTACACAAACTACCGTAGCAAGTCTGATTGAAGATGGCGTCGACCAAACGAGGGAAAAGTAACTGTGGGGAGGGGGGGGCGTGCAGTTTGGATTGCTGGGATTGCAAAAGGGAGGGGAAGGCGGCTTTGTGGAAATTGGGGTGTGGTGGCTACCGAAACTAGACTAGCTCAGTAGGCCCAGCAAGCGGCAGGCGGACAGGCAGTGCGGCCTCTGGTGGCATGGGTGTACGGCCACGACTGAAGGGACTCTGACCACCCCCCCTACCAAGTAAAGTAGGTACTTGGGTGACTTTGGGATACGTACCAGCAGTACCTCATTCGGAGAGAGGCCTGCTGGCTTTATCGGCAGGGGTCGCTCAAATAAGGTGCTGAACTTATTGGCACTGGGACTCTGTACAGCCCTGACAGGGGCATTCACACTTTGCTTGCTGTGCTAAACCTTGCTGAGCCAGTAGGTGGACAGCAATTGGGAGTCCTCGGGTCCTGAGGTCCTGGCAACGCAAGTTTCGTGCTACGATATCTGTATTGTATTGAAGAGACATCGAGACCAGCACCACCAGGCAGATACCTAGGTAGGCAGTGGGCACATATTATGTATTGTTTTTGCTTTTGCTTTTTTGGTTTGTGACCGACTCTGGACAGGCGCTCCTGATTCGACAATGTTGCATACTAATGCTCAGGGTATGCTTGTCAAGGTGTGGTGTAGAAGCCCGTCCTCTGGTACGGCCGTAGCAGGCATCTGCAGGTCTCTACGGAGTTAGGTCTGCAGGTTTTAAAAACTGCAGATATCGTGGCCCAGGAGAAAGACAGCCAACGCGCTTCTTCTGAACTCTGATCTGGGCCTCGTTGGTCCCGTCCGTCTCCTGTTTCGTCTATTCTCTTGGGCATTCCGTCCATTCCTGCAATACCCCCTTTCCCCCCACGGACACGCTTGCCTCGGCATTGGAAACACTGGCAACTTTTTCGATCAAGTTCGTTCCGCGCTGGGACGAGGCTACGACTAGTATTGACCCCTTGGCAGCGACAGAAACGGTCGCAAGGGGCAGGTTGAGCAGTCTAGATTTGACTAGCGAAGTTCAAGCCGCCCACTAAGCAGTGCCATCTCGAAGTCCATTGTTTTTTTCCCCTCTGTTCTTCATCTTCTTTCTCTCTCCGCCCCTTCTCCCCTAACCGTTCCGTGCATGCCAAAGTTTCAGTCCGGCGGCTCTAGCCCCTATCGCGAAGGCTCTGACATGGCGAATAAAAATCTGCTGTCTTGATTCGGAAGCTAGCGGTTTTCTCGAGTTAGTCGGGTTGGTCGCCTTACCGTTGCTGTTGGTTGGCTTTGTGGCATCTTGCTACCGAAGCCACAGCGGCAGACCGATCAACGGATAGAGGGTGACTGTCGAGCCAAGGGACACGACCCAAGATAGAACCCGATAGTCAGGAGTGTCGGTCACAGGTCACAGGCTGCAGATGAAGGTGACGGTGACGGTGACATGGCCACTGCCCAGGGCCTAGCATCTAATGTGCAGCCACCGAGAGATGTTGTGGAGGCTCTGGGGAAAATTGAAACAAGCCTCGAGACGACATTCTGGGTTATTTTTGTTCACCAACTTGTGCTGTGCTTCCTGCTGCTGTGCTGGTGCTGTGCCAGGTCAGACTGGTCTGCAAGTACATGTAGTAGGTATTGATGTGAGGTTGTTATGACATGTAAGTCCCGCCCCACGGGTAGCGTGGTGCTGTGCCTCTGAAAAGGGCACCATCTCGCCAGTCGAAATGGCCTACAGTCCCTTGGTGTGCCCTGAGTGGCCCAACCCAAAGGCACAAAGCCAATCGCTTCTCCAACCCATAACTGCCACCGCAAACCTGGAGCCATGTGAGCTACCAACTACATTATTGTATGAGCCAACCAATAGTGCCGTCTTAGTTTCTACTGGAGACAGGAACAGCGCTTGGCTTTTGAGTTAGGGTGTTGCCCACCTTTGACGGATACTTCCATTCCCTAGGTACATCGTAGGTGCCGTACATGTCGACATCGCGATGTATGCTATTGATCTCCCAAAATAAGTGTGCACAGCCTTGTCTAACCGTGCCCACAATGGGTTTTGGGTTTGATCTTGCCGACAGCATCTTCAACTGCATTGCATCGGGTATTGGCGTGTCAGGGACCCTGAGCTATCCAGTATTCCTTACATTCCAGGCTTTGGCGAAAAAGTTTACAGGATGCAAGTCCACTGTGTACTGCATTATGTGGTGATTGTTTTCAACGTTACGGGCAAATTTGTCCCCTGGCCAGACAGGGAAAAAAGCATGCAAAATCCCATGCAAAAATGCAAGGTAGAAGAAACAGGATTGGGCAAAAAGGCAACCAAACGAGAGACATCATCCGTACTGCGTATCCGTACTAGTAGGCAGGTAATACTCAAGTGCTCAACGTAGCATCCCAAGCATCGGCAACGCTACCCACCCCTCGTTCTGTCCACATCTTCGATGCATCGTCCTGCATCAACTTATCCCAAAGCGGAACAGGCCAGCTAGTATCAAGCCTCGCCCATGTCCGGGGAGAAGGCGGTCAAACTCAAATATCGATTCATCCTATCATGCCACTGGGATACATTTCCCAGTCTCAATCGACGGGAGGGCAAGACCGTATCTCATCCACTCGGTTTTCTGTCTGCGATGCTGCATCTTCCCAAATGACAGCAACCTAAAGTTCTACATGTGTGGGGTGCCAAGATGGGGGGCCACTTGCTTGGCGAGAGGTTACCCAGTAGGTGCCGTCGCTGCCTGGCTTATCGAGACCCGACACTGTACATCATGGGACTTGTTCTTTCGTACCCACTAGACTAGTGCTACGTATTCTTTCTATATCTCTGCAAGTCCTACGAAGCCAAGGCACCACGGAAGTCTAGGCAGAGAAGGCAGCAAGACAAGCAGGCAGGCAGGTACGGATTACTGGTGGACTTCATACTCGCAGTAATCCGTGCATACTATCTTCTGTTCGGGAATTGGAGGCTCACCTAACGCCTCTCTCTTGCGGCACCTTTGCTCCACCGGTCCAGTGGTAGGGCAGGTGTAGGTAGTGACCTGGTGAATGGAGGGCAATCGACGGTGACGGCATCGGTCATGGACATTCGTTTTCCTCTGTTGGCGGTGACCGAGTGAACATCGAAGACTCACATGGCAGCAAGGGACCCAAGGCAGATTCCTACCACGAGGTAAGACTGTCAACGTCCATCTGCCTCGGTGGCTGGACGCTAGAGCAGCGCACACCCGAATCGGGTCCCAAACAAGCTTGCGGTGCCTCCTCGATTCTCCAGTGCCCATTCGCAAATGACCTAGCTGCCTGCCCTGGCCAAGCTCGTATCAAACCACTTTTCAGATTCAGTCTGAGCAGTTCGAGACGTTGAGAATGGAAGTCACAGAAGTAGAAGTTGGACGATTTGTCCCCAAATCGGCAGACTCGGATTCGAATAGCAGCCCCCAATACACCCACGGAAGCTCGTTCCGTGGCCAGCGGGTCGCACAGGAAACTGAAAGCGGAGAGGATATCCTAAAAACCACAAGGAGCACAGGATATCAAGAGAGCCAGAGGGCAAAACATCTGGCCCCAATACAAAGAGTCAATAAGTCACCAAAACACGAATATCCTCCACTGAAACCGAATCTAATACTGTGATCCGAACTTATTGGACGGCCTTGTGCAATGGTACATGTTTGTCTTCCTTTCTCCTCTCCGAGGGGTAGATATGCGGCACAAAGGAAGCCGCG
>PYSP01000308.1:0-37078 GCA_003049395.1 Pseudohalonectria lignicola
ATCGCCAACCTCTTCTTCTTCGAGCCCGACCCGGCCCTCCTGCCGCAGGAGGGGAGCCCCCTGACGGGCTCCATCCGCTGCCGACTGCGGCACGGGTCCGAGGCGCTCGCGGCGCTCCGGGCCCAGCGTGTCGTCGACTTTTGGCACGCCACGGCGTCGAGGGATGAGGTTTGCAAGGCTGCCGGCGTCGGGTCCGTGCTCCCCGCCGGGAGGTGGAGACAGGTCCTTGACCTGGCCGGGAACGCGCCCGCCTCGGCGCCGAGCATGGCCGTCGAGGAGGGCGGCGTGAGGAAATTCAGGCTGTCCTTCCGAATCGCGTCGGATCTGCTGCTGCTCGATCGGCAGCCCGGCGCGTGGCAGGTCCTGGCGGTGAGGCTGAAGGGGGTGGAGGGTTTGATACCCATCAGTGGGTTTCCGGCTACTTTGGCGGCGTTGAACAAGAGGGCGATGAATCGGTGGTTGCAGTAGGTTGTGTATACCGACTTGATTGCCCCCTTTTCGTACTAGAGTATCGAGTGAATAATTATTATATCATAGTTAATTATTAATCAGCATTCGCTCTCCTCCCTCACGCAATCAGTTTCCATAGCATGGAGATTTTCCTAGCCCCCAGAAACACAGCAACAAATGGACTTTGTACAGAAACGCTAATCTATTTGGTTCATTCCTGTATTTCCCGGCTCACAAGCATCTCAGATAACCTTGACCTTTTCCTATTGTTCTACCACCGCCATTGATAGGCCAGACGTGCAAGGTTGGAAGTTCAGCTGTCTGTGAGGTTCCATCAGTTCAGAAAGCCATGTTACGTGACGCAGCTACAACTTATCTTAGCTATTTCCAGGCTAAAGACTCCTCGGCCAACAGCACGCCAGAAGCAGGGTGGGCAGCCCTACGTCTTTGGCTCTTGGCACTGCATACGTAGGTAATCAGAGTGGCAGGGCAGTGTGCATGCAGAAATGTATGTCAACGTTATGTAACAGTCTGCCTCATAAGGCTCATTACTGGTAAGAGGGGCAATACTGCCCCGCATAGGTCTTGTTCTCAGCTCTGTAATTACACCAGCGTCTTTCGTCTTCCTTTTCTTTTCTTTTCAGTTCTCCCTAGCTAAGGTTGACGCCTGGTGACCCCTCTTCTGGACCACGACATCCTCTGTACCTCTTCTAATTATTCAGCCCCTTCCCTGACAAATCTTCAACCCAATACCAGCCCCACCCTACAATGGACGGACTCAGTGCTGGAGCCAGCGTCCTTGCCGTCATCTCCCTGGCAATCCAGTTGGGCGCTGGGGCTCGAGAAGTAGTCGAGTTCTTCCAGACGATTGCGGATGCCCCCAGTGAGCTCATCTGCCTCAAGGGCCTCGTCAGCTTGGTGCACACTATCTCGGTCGGCATTAGGAATGCACTTGAACATCAGCGAAGATTGCACGGCGACTTCCTATTCGGCATCGATGCGGTCGATCATGCACTGAAGGCCTGCTATGATCGTCTCGTTCTGATTCGCAAATTGCTCGACCAGGGGCCCAGGAGCGAGCACGGGCAGAGTGTTGTTTCACGGAGCTGGGCGAAATTCAAAATCGCCCTGAAGAAGGACACCATCGAAGAGCTAGAGAGCCAACTTGGACATGCCCTACAAGCCCTGAATGTCTCCTTGACTGTGAATCTCATGTAAGTATTCGGCAATGATGGCGATGACCTGCTCTCACGTAAACTGCCTCCTGAGATATGTATATACTCACTTTCAGAACAGGTGGTCGAGCTCCCGGAGTCCCCTTATTGTCATTGATCGCCTAGAGGAGAAACTCGCACTCCTCCTTGGCGAGCATCGCTCGATGCCTCCGCTGGCACCGATGCAACAAAACGTCGGAGCGATCTCACCACATCGACGACGAAGCGATCCCCCACTGAGTCACGCCGGGACTCAGCTTCAAATTTGCAATGCGAGGCCATCTATTGGTCGCTGGCCAACAGTAACGGCATCGTCCTCGGTAACTGGTTGGTCCCAGTCAATCCCCGGGATTGTGAACATCGTCGTGGAGCGAACTGTCAAGAAGAGAAGAACGACGGATGGCTCAACAGAGTTTAAGTCCGAGAAGACCTTGGCACAGTATACCATTACGCCGAGTTTCGTCTCGTGGTCTATCGAATTCCTGCTTAGCCGATCCGTGGGTCTTCCCAGTGTTGGGCTGAAGTTTCGACGGATCATACCGGGCTGGAATAACAATTCTGATTTGGGAATCATCTTGAGAGATGACCTCCCAGGGCTTCAGAAGATGCTAACGACGGGGAAGTGGACCGTCGATTGTCTGATTGGCTCGGGCCAATCCTCCTTGCTAGGGGTGAGGACCGTGGCGACACCGACACTCTCTTAGCTCTGCATGGACATTACACAAATGAGATCCCGCTAACTGTTCTCACTTAATTATCCTGTTTGTAGCGAGCCGCCCGATTTCGTTCAGAAAGAATATTTCGTTTCCTTATAGCCCAGGGATGCAAGGCTTCTCTGGGTGACCTCCGTGACGCGTAAGTCCCTCCTTGATTCGTTCTGACTGCTGAGACGCTACACAGACATATAATTATGTGGGGAAAAGAAGAAGAAAACACCTGAGAATGCTTTCCCTAACTACAAAACTAGCATCTACTCACCTCCTTGACTCTAAAATCAGGACTATCACCCCATTTGACCGCGATATACCCGTGGACTATATTCGCGCCTGCTGCTCCCATTGTGGCTGGGACGAGGATGAATCCGACTCGGCAATGAAAGTCATCACTTCCACCAGCCCCGTATCTTGGTCTCCAAAAGGCCAGATCGTTGCCTGTATGGAGTTTCTCGCCATGACCTGGGTACATGAAACTCTAATGCCCGCCCCTGAATACCTTGGCGCTATTCTCTGCCGAATCTGCCAGTACTGGCTGCTGGAAGAAAGTGAGAGGTCACGACGGGATGCGCTTGTCCTGAGCATGATCCGAGGTGGCGCAAACATACACTACATAAACGGCTTCAAAGCGTCTACTCCTTTGAAGACGATTCTATACTGCACAAACCCGCGGAGGTCGATGGTGCAGCCAATCACTGGCTAGGCCTGTTGGAAAGTGCCGGAGTTGACCTGGTCAGCTACCTGGAGTCGGAGATGGGCATATGGAATCTCAAGGTCAACCAACGCCAACCCTCCCAAAGCGGCGAGTATAGGTGTATCAGGCCATGGAGAGCGGGGATCTCATTCTCCGCGGAAGGTCATCGGCAGCCTTATATGACGCACACGACGGTTCTGGACCCGAAAAGCCGGGTAACATCTCTCCTTGAGGAGTTTCACTTTTGTGCGGACCTCTGTATCACCGGGATCAATTTCTTCTGTGTCGAACTCGAACGTCTTGTCGATCATCTCGGCGGCTGGGATGAGATCGTGGGCTGGCGAAGACTTGACCATCAGGCTCACCTCAGCCTCGTGGATCTGTTGGCGCGGTGGAAGGAGGAACATGGCAAGACCCACCAGGTCTGGGTCAAAATTCGTTCAAGGGTCATGGAGGACCTGAGTGTTCCCTTCTATATGATGTGCAGATGCAACCTCTTCGGCGACTACATCGATCTCTGGCCATTCTACGGCCGGACCCACACCATATGTAACTCAGGGAACTTCTTTGGTGATGGTTGCCTCCGCAGCACCCCGGACAGGATAAACAGGTGGTGCAGTCGGCACCAGTGCACCTTCAACCATGAAAGATTCGCACGGAAGCAAGCAAAAAAGGAAGACAAGGCAGCCAAATGGCGGGGGATGAGGACGACCAAGTCGACGAGAAGAAGCATGCCGGGATCTTGGGTGGACTGAGCCGGAGGGGAGAATGGAGATGGGGTACTTTTCAAGCTATGTGCAGTATGGTGGTGACTACTAGCATTGGCGCAAGGACTGGCTATACCAGGGACTAGATGGACGCTTTGCGTGCTGGCAGTACATCGCTTGACTGAGGGAGGCCCCGGGAGGGAGGGGTCTCCGGTGGAGGTAATTATACTATTACTCGACTGTTTCATTTTTGTAATTATTGGTGACCTTATTATACGCTGATATCAGAGTATCACATTTTCAGAGAAGGAACCTGGCTCTTCCGCTCAGGTGTTGGACAGTCCGTAAGCAAGCCATTGGCAGGTTTTCTCAGGAAATTATCGCTGAAGACGTTATCTAATGTCTAGCCCTGTTAGCTTGCAAGCCGCTTCACATTAGCTCCGTGCCCCCAAGGGCAGCGGCATATTCTGGCTCTCAACCAGGCGATGCTGCACCCCATGACCGCAGCCTATCTCGCATGCTTCAAACAGATCCGGGCCCCTAGTGGCGTAAGAAGAATCCTAACTGATGCCTACACCCTTCTGGCGGCCTTGGGGTTTTACAAGACGATTCATGGCAATGTGTATTGTTTCCGTGTTGCTATTCCCTGCCAGTGGAACCATGAGCACTGGAGACAGTGACTCTTCTTGATGGGTTCCTGGTCGCGGCGTTGGTGTGCGATCGTTGCTGTCGTGTGCCGAAATCATGACCTTTAGTTACTTGACAATTTCATTCACTGTTTCTCACTCAGTATGACGGGAAGTTAAGTTTATCAGTCCAATAGGAGTCAAAGTTTAACTAGAATATCTTTTCATACACAAGTGCTACCCCTGAGTCTACCTAACCTAGTGGCTCTTAAAGGGCATAATTATATGGGCATATAGGGACATCTGATTTACAAGGGATCACCCACAGAGCGCCATAGACACTTGTGATGGGCCATATTCATATGGTTCCTTCTTTCCAATTGGAAATATGACTCACTCCATGGCACTCATTCTATTTCGACCAAGACAACTGATCACGACATGCCGTCAAGGCAAAGTCCTTCCATGGTCAAACCCCGAATTCCTTGGTGGGTAATTACTCGCGGCCTGGTGCCGTAACCCCAGTTACCATGTGGACGAGCCCTCGCGGGATTGTCGAGTGCCGCTCTGGCTCGCCTTCGTCTGCCGCTTTTCCGTTGTATCCTTGATCCCCCCCATCAATATCAGACACACTCCCGGTCCTCCACAGATCGTGCTAATCGAGGAGCGTTTGCCTTGGCCGGCATGCCGAAGGGCTCGGGGTCTGTCCGCCCAGGGATAGATTGTATAATTAATATTGGCGACAGGTTGGTAGAGTGTGCCACTACTGCCAGAGGGGCGGCATAGGAAGGCCGGCTTTTCTGATTCGTGCCCACAAATGACCCAGTCCGTGCCGTCGCTTAGGCGGAAAGGCTTTTTCGTGGGCAGGCAATATAGCCTGCAGTATCTGGGATATTGGGAGCCGGCTGATATCAGTGCCATCAGGGGTCGAAGAAGTGTGTTCGGTTCGAAAATGGCATTGTGGCGTTTGCGACCCCGGATTCGGATATAAGCCGCGATATATAAATGTTGTTTGTTTGCTCCCACCTTCAACTGTTGGTGTGCTGTACTGATGCTGCCGAGCTATCCCACGACCCACGCCCCAGCCGTCCTCAGTCTTGAGTTCTCTTTGGCCGTAATTATATCCCACGTCCACCCTCATCACCTCCGCCTCCCACTTCCTATTATCTCGCAAAAAGAAAGGGGCCAAAAAAAGCAACAATGCACTTCTCCACCGCAGCAATCCTCGGCCTCGCCGCTCAGGCCTCGGCCCACGGACTGGTGACGAAGCCGGCCACGAGGCAGCCCGGCGCGGTGACGCAGGCAGCGTGCGGCAAGCCCATGGTGGACTTCTACAAGGCGGACGGCACGTCGTACCCGGAGGCCCTCCAGCGGCAGTCAGGCTGGAACAGGGGCGGGTATGACGCGGCCAAGTGCAACCTGTGGCTCTGCAAGGGGTACCAGTTCGACGACAACACCAAGAACGTGCAGGCCTACAAGGCCGGCGACACCATCAGCTTCGAGGTCAACATCCGCATCCCGCACAAGGGGTTCGCCAACGTCAGCGTCGTCGACACCACGTCCAACAAGGTGATTGGCGAGCCACTGCTCAAGTGGGCCGACGGCTATGCCGACGCCGCCAAGTTCCCCAACTTGCCCAAGGATCAGCTCCAGTTCAGCGTCAAGGTGCCCGATCTGGGGTCCAAGTGCACGACTGCCGGCACCTGTGTAAGTTCTTTGCCTTCTCCCTTGGGCTGACCGAAGCAGCTGGACGGGTGGCTGGCTGGCTGGCTCTTTGCTGACAGGTAGTGCATCCCAAACAAACAGGTGCTCCAATGGTACTGGTTCGGCCAGGGGCAGACGTACGAGTCCTGCGTCGACTTCACGCAAACTCCGGCCGCTGCTCCCGCCATCAGGGGACGTCAGCCCTCATGAAGAGGAAGAGGAGTTGGGATTTCGCGGAGGAAAATGAGGAATTTGGCTAGACGGAATAATGTGTACGACAGCGAGGGATGTGTTAGACGTGACTGAGGCGGGGTCGACCATCTTCTGCTTCAATGTACATGATTCCCAAAGAACACAGAGTTCACAAAAAGGCCTTGATGCTCTCCCAGAACGCCGTTGCATCTTCGAACATGGGAAGGTGGCCCGTTCCTGGGACAACCTTCAGCTCGACGCCGTCCTTCCCAACAAGGCCCTTGAACCCGTCCATTGCCTTGACCAGGGCGCCCTTCCCGTCGCCGTCGCCCACAACCAGCAACCCTGGGACCTGACAGCTCCTCAGCTCATCCTTCAGGTCGTAGTCCCACAGCGCCTGGCAGCTGTACCTGAACCCCTGGACGTCGTTGGCCGCCACCATATCCGTCATCTCCCGCACGAGGCCCTCCTTGCCCGACATGGTGGCCGGGTGGAACCACCGCTCGACAGTGGCGGCCGCGAGGGTCCGGATGCCCGGCTCGCCGCCGCCGTCGCCGGAGGGCGCGGGGGACTCGGCCAGGGCGATCCGCTCCTTCCACGCCGCCGTGTTGGCCACGCTCGAGGCGGCGTTGCAGTCGCAGACCACGAAGCGGCCCAGCCGGCCCGCGTGCCTCAGCGCGAAGGCCAGCGTCGTCGCGCCGCCCATGGAGACGCCGACCAGGGCGTGTAGCCTCGGTATGCGCAGCGCGTCCAGCAGGGTGGCTATGTCGTCTGCCAGGACGCCCATGGTCGCGGGCGTGGCGGGGCTGGCGTGGCGGCCGCGGGCGTCGTAGCGTAGGATCCGCAGGTCGGGCCGCTGGGTCTTAAGGATCGAGACGAGGGCGTCCCACATGTGGAGGGAGGTCAGAAGGGAGTTGCTGAACGCGAGTGTTGGTGCTGTCGGGGACGAGTTGCCCTCGAGGCGATACGGCATCTCGAGGCCGTCCGTTGTGTGTGTGACATATGATGTGATGGAGCCCGATGGCCCCGCCTCCGTTCGCGTCTTGCCATCCGCTGTACTGAACGACTTCACGGCGGGGAGGTTGTACAGGTGGGAGAGGTCGCGCGGGGCTGGCCCGAAGACGTAGAAGAGCGAGTAGGTTCGGCGGTGCGTACCGGCGACGTACTTGACCAACACTTCCTCGCGCCAGGGCGTCGCCATCGAGGCCTTGTGCTCTGGACCACCCAGGCCGTTCTCCTTGGTGTACTCGTGCAGCGCGACCAGCTTGACCGTATCGGCGCCCTCCAGCCTCGAAGTCCGGAGGACCCTGGACCGAACCCAACCAGGCACCTTGGACAGCATCCCCAAGTGTTCTTCTTGAAACCACTTGATCAGTTCCGTCTCTGCCACGGAGGAGTCCATCAGGGCCAGCTCCACTGCGACCAGGACGAGGCCTTCCGCCTCCTCGTCGGTCAAATCTTGGATCGGCGCGAACAGGGGGGACTGCTTCGAGGCGACGAGATCGAGGAAGGATCGCTTCACATCGACCTGGCCGATGGTCTCGGCCTCGCGAGGGGATCGATTCGCTCGGAGGCCGGTGTAGGTCTCGGTCGCCAGGTGCGACATCGACGTCACGTCGTAGGCAGCAAGGAAGGTCGGCTCGAGAGAGTCGGTCGCCCTGTAGCGAAGGCCGCTGCTGAAGATGGCCGGGAGGCGGAGGCGCGTGGGGCCGTGCTCGTTGTTGTACCACTCGTGGAACTGATCCAGGGAGAGGTCTGGCCGGGGCTGCATGGTGACATACAGCATCCCAGGGTTTGTCGCCATGGTGGACGCTATTTGGCTGGCAATTATTGGCGAACACGAAGGAGAGCGTGTGGCAGACTCGATTGTTGGAGCTGCTTCAGGTGCCGATTGCGGGGTGGCTACGGGCTACGGCAGGGAGGCGGTTGTGAGTTGCACTGGGAACGGTCCTCAACACATGCTCGAGAGAAGTGTTTCGATTCCATGATGGCGAGAATGATATTCAGATCTCCTCTCTATTTATGCTTTAACAGCCACGGAGGGCCTTCCGATGTGGCAGGGTTAGCCAAAGCTTATTCGGTGATTCATCAATGCCGCTCTCGTCGGGTCGCGCCTTTCGTCCACGATCTCGGCATCTGGAGAGCAGGCATTGGGTGCTTGGCTTCAATGCGGTCTACCGTACTAAGTAGGACACTTGTCACAGGGAAAAGCGTTTACCCGGACTGTGTTTCTGGTGGGGGTCTGTCGCTAATCCAGGCAGCGTGTCGGTGCCCCGCACTTCGGCACACACTGGGCTGCAAGACAGATGCGGGGCCTTCAACTTCATCCTCTCCCGACAAGCTCGCCGCGTCTTTCTTCTGGACCGTGAGGCTCGAGCATTGGTATCGAGGCCTGATGAAAGACCAGTTTAGAGTCCCAGCCGTCTAGCCATACTAGCCTTGCACTAACCCAGCTCACCACTAGAGACTTCTTTTATCATTGATTCGGCAAAATAACCACCTAACCAGGTACACATACACTTTGGCTCTCGATCCAGAAGCTAACACCCGAGGGGGTCCTGCAAGTGGTTGACGTAGGTAAAGCAAGCAGTTTTCAGAGCCCGTGCTGCCATTTTAAGTCCTAGAGACTATCAGCAGGACTCAGCTCTTTCATAGTTGCACGATTCCTGTCCAAACAGCGAACAGCCTTCCACCTATCTCCAGTCTTTTCTTTGGCGCCCCAAACGCCCGTCCGTTTCTAGCAGGTGGGGTGCGTGCTGTCAAGAGAGGCAGTCGTGACTCAAATTCCACCCCTCGCCTAGACCTCCCTGCGAGTTCCTTGCTTTTTTTTTTGGCCAGTTCTCAAGAGGCTGTCATCCTGTCTCTCCGCCAACCCCTACCCTCCCATTCTGCATGGCAGCTTCGAGCGTGCGGGCATGTTTTCTAGTCTGCCAAGAGCAGAAGCCTGCCCGCTTCCAGCTAGGTAACTTGCAACTGGAAACGAACAACACACACCAGACAGAGGGGGTTCAGCTAAAGCAACAAGTGTTTCCCCGCAGCGCGAGACCAAACGACACGCATCCTCTGGAGGGCCTCCGGCAGCTTGCATAACAGGTCTGCCATCTCCCGTCTTTTTTTTCCTGCCTGTCAGCATATGTCCGCCTATAAGACAGGCCTGGGTCGTCGTTTGAACCAGCGCGGCATCCTCCTTCGCTTATTCTCTCCATTCACTCCCAGATAGGAAGAAACGGCGCTACCACCAGAGGTCGGCGAGGCTGCTAGCAGAATTGACAGAAGTGTGGGTCAGACTAGCCATTTGCGAACATCACCAACGGCCATTAGTAGTGCGGCGTGCGAATCGCCTGTGTCCTTGGTCAGTTTACGTTCACAATCACCAAGACCTTGGGTTTACCAGCCTCGTTGCCTTCCTCTGGTGTGCTAACTATCGGATTCACGGGTTTGCTCTTTCTCCCTAAAGACCCCGCATTTTGGCGACAATCGTCCACTTCGTTTGCTCAATATGGAGGTCTTCATGCACAACCTGCCAGACACTGGGCTCACAGCCGAGACCCTACATGGCCTGCTTGAGCCGTCCATGACCCAGCTGGGCATTTCGCGAGACCACTACCATTGCGACAAGAACCGAAGCAGGCGCTTTGCGTTTGTGACTTTCCTTCACTCCTCGGAGGGGGAACGGTTCCTCCATTCATATGGCCAACGTGAGGTTTCTCCCAATGCCGCTGGAGAAGGCAGACGCGTCGGCATCTCCAGCAGGTTCAACAACCCCGGCAGCACCCGCAGGCCGCAGCTGATGTCGGATTTGAAGCTACTCGGCAGTATGGTATTCTGCAAAAAGGGTGATCGCGAGCCTAAGTCCATCACTCTCCGCGGTATGGAGCACTCGGCTCGGACCGCTGCAGAAAACTCGGATAAGCTAGCTCTGGCTCATGGGAAAGCAAAGAAGCGGGATCATGGGGGAGAGCTAGAGAGGGAGCCGAAGAGCGAGGATGTGGTCATGCTGTCGGTTCACTCCTTTTACTGTGGCCACTACGCGTTCATTGACGAAAAGCTTGCCTTTTTTCCCGAGAGGGGTTGGAATCATGCAGGCAATGCCAAGTTCACGAAGCTCAACCTGGTTGTCACTGTTGATGACGGCCAAGCCCAAATGCGGATCCCGCTCAACACCATCGTCGAAATCGTCTGGTCCTATAGCGGATACTTCACCCTCACTCTATCGACCGTCCCTTGGTTCCTGGAAGAGCGAGCGAGTCTGGAGGACATGATTCTTCAGTTCACGATGTACACCAAACCTCGCCAGGATCAACGATACCGCATGATCGCCCTTGACCGTCCGCATGAAGAGATTACCGGGACGTGCCTTATCTACCAGTTCCACACCCGAGATCCAGACCTGGGCCAGATGATGTCCTCCCTCCGCAAGCGGAACGTGGCAGTCATTACTCAGTACGAGCTCACCACCGTCAGCAGTTGCATCCACCCAAGCCTTGGCGACTTCAAGCAGCAGTTGCAAAAGCTGAAGGACGAGCTGTCGGGTGCCACCAAGGAGAACAGCCTTCCGTTCGACACGCTCTTCGTGCTGCAGGCCCTGCTCTACGGCGGATATCTGCACCCGAGGGTCATACGGGGCATGCTGAGAAGATTGTGCCATCGCTACAACTCGTCCGAGATGAAGGGGCGGAGGACTATATCGGTGGAGGCCGTCAAAAGCCTGATGGACTCTCTTGACTGGCCCAGCCCCCACGAAGACCCGAAGATGTTTGAGCTAGACTCCATCATGGAATGGATCGAGGAGAAGGATAAGGAGATACGAGATGGATACGACATCCGCAAGAGCCAGTACTTGCAGAGCCCCAACCTCACGCGCATCTACCGCGCAACGGTGACGCCGACACGCATCACGCTTCACGGGCCCGAGGTGGAGAACATGAACCGTGTCCTGCGCAAGTATCGCGACAAGCATGACTTCTTCCTTCGGGTACAGTTCTGCGACGAGAACGGCCAGGACCTGCGGTTCAGCGCGTCCATATCATATGAGCGTGTCTACGACCGCTTCAGAGACGTGCTCAAGCGAGGCATCATGGTCGCCGGGCGGACCTATTCGTTCCTAGGCTTCTCCCACTCGTCGCTCCGTTCGCACTCGGTCTGGTTCTCGGCGCCATTCTTCCACCAAGGCACCTTGATGACGCATCACAACATCGTCAAGGGGCTCGGCGACTTCGACCACATCCAATGCCCGGCCAAATGTGCGGCAAGGATCGGCCAGGCGTTTTCGGAGACGCCCTCCGTCGTTGACCTAAAAGACTGCGCAATCGATGTCAAGATGATCCCTGACGTGAAGAGCAGCGACGGGTCAAGAGTGTTCAGCGACGGGGTCGGCGGGCTGTCCGAAGAGGCGATGCAGGATATATGGGATCACATTCCACCCAAGAAGAACGCGCCAACCTGCTTCCAGATCCGGTTCGGCGGCTGCAAGGGGATGCTGGCCCTCAACATGACTCTCCCGGGCAAGCAGATCTGCATCCGGCCATCGATGCTCAAGTTCGAGAGCATGGACAGGCGAAATCTAGAGATCTGCGACATGGGCTCCAAGCCGATCCCCCTCGTGCTGAACCGCCAGATGATCAAGATCCTGGAGGACATGGGCGTCGACAAGAACTGGTTCCTCACGCTCCAGGGCCATCGCCTCAATGAGCTGCGCCTCATCACCGCCAGCGCCTACAACACAGCCAACTTCCTCAACTCACAGGACGTCGGGCTCCGCATCAAGTTTGGCAAGTTCATCCAGCTGGCAGACAAGCAGGGCATGGACTATCGGAGGGACCCTTTTCTCAGGGGCATCGTCGAGGCGGTGGTTCTACGCGAACTACGGCTGCTGAAGCATAAGGCTCGCATCCCCGTCGCTCAGGGGAAGACACTCTTCGGGATCATGGACGAGACGGGCCTCCTCGAGGAGGGCGAGGTGTATGTCACGTTTGGATTCACCAAGAGCGGCACCTGGCAGCAACCGCCGGGCCACTGGGACGAGGTCATCATCACTCGGTCACCGGCTCTGCACCCGGGCGACATCCAGCTGGTCCGCAACATCGTTCCGCCCAAGGGCCATCCGCTGGAGGCGCATACCAACTGCGTCGTCTTCAGCCGCCGTGGCAGCCGCGACCTACCGAGCCAGCTGAGCGGTGGCGACCTCGACGGCGACATCTACAATGTCATTTGGGACAAGACAGCCATGCCGAGACGCACGTTCGAGCCAGCCAGCTATCCGCGAGTCGAGGCCATGGACATTGGCCGCCCTGTGAATCGTGATGACATGGCCGACTTCTTTGTCGACTTCATGAAGACGGACCACCTGGGAGTGATTGCGCACCGCCACGTGATCCTGGCGGACCAACAGGACGAGGGTACTAACTCTGCAGACTGTCGGAAGCTAGCTGAGCTTCACTCGACCGCGGTTGACTTCTCCAAGTCTGGCAAGCCAGTTGAGCTGAAGGAATTGCCTCGGGCCAGCCAGTTCCGGCCGGATTTGTAAGTTGCGCTTACTTGTTCATGCCCGCTGGCCGGCAGCGAACTAACCTACCTCGCAGTCTCGCCCCAGGTCCGGTGGCCCTTGTAGACAAAGGCGCCATCGAGCTAGAGGATGATCACACGCCTCCCGATGAGAAACCAGATGCAGACGACGGCGAAATGCCTCGCTACAAGTACTACAGGTCGACAAAGATCCTCGGCGAGCTGTACCGCGAGGTGGACGAGAAGAAGATCTGGTACGATGACGTCCGCTCCAAGATCGACATGAGGGGCCCCTCTTTCTGGGACAGATTCCTCGAGTGGGCGTTCGGCCAAGTGGCAAAGCTGGGTCACGACTCCGGGCAGTGGGTGGCGCGGGCCGAGGACGCCAGGCTGCTCAAGGAGGCCTACGATGACGCCATATTCGGCCACATGTGCAAGCACTCGGAACACCCCGTCAACCCCATCTCGGAGAATGAGGTGTTCATCGGTGCCATCTTCAACAAGACGGGCGTGCAGACGCACCGGCAGAGGGACTCGAGCCAACGGCTCAGGGACGAGTTCGACCGCACCGCAGCCTGGATCATGCGGGAGATGCGCGGCGGGGCGGCCGGCTCCGCGCCCGCCGCCGATGCGCCCCTCACTGGCTACCTGGCGGAGCTGGGCCGGTTCGCCTCGCTGGACCTCTGCCTCGCGTGCGTGTGCATCGCGTCGCTGAGGGACTGCGAGTGGGTGAAGCTCCGGCTGGGGGGCAACAACAAAGACTGGGGTTGGCACCAGGCTCACAGGGGGGCGGGCCGCAGGGGCGCCCACGGCGAGGGGCTGCAGAGCTTCCGGGTCGTCGCTGCATCTGCGTTCTTGAGGGAGCTGAAGGCGAAGCAGGTGGAGCTTGGGGTTGGTCTAGATTAGTGTGTCGCTGGAGATTATGTGAGTGTTTCTCTTCTCAGTGAGGTGGAAGGCGTAGGGAGGATGAAGAACAAGATGGGGCAGTGGCATCCGGACCTGGATGCCGATGAGGGTGCTTTTTTCCCTGTCTCTCACTTCTTTTTGTTTCCGATTTGACTTGTCAGCAGAAGGTACATTGCTTTTCTCGGATTGACATTTGCCAGACTTTGTTGAGATACCACTACGTCGGGGATGTATTGAGGTTGTATGGGTGGCAAAGCCAGAAAGAAGCCGACTGCAGAGAGAATGAAAGTCGCCAATTTCCGATTAACGGGAGGGCGCTTTCCCACCCGACCGACTGCTATGACCATGCACAAACTTGAGACCTTGCTCCATCATCCATGAGTACATGACCAGTCAAGATGCAGCGGCCGTGCCTGCTGTCTCGGTCGTGGATTCGGTCAGATTGCCTCTGTACAAACATTTGAAGCCTCCATTCGGGTACACGAATAGGTAGATGGGTGGTAGTTTAATAGTCAGAAGAATCCTCGGGAAGGCGAGCTTGAGATTCCGCAAAAGGTCTAATTTTAGTTGAGGGGATTTTTACTCCTCGGCGCGCTGTTGCATTGATTTGCCTCGAATGACGGTGTGGCTGTGATGTAGTACCAGGTACGGATTACGCACCACCTGTTCTGAAGTGCCCGGGTATAATTACCACCCGGATCGACAACATTGTCGGTGACGCCATCCGTGATCCTGGGCCTACTACACACGGGTGGGAAGAAGCAAGGATGTAGGTGTGTCTTCGATGGATGGAGAAATGGGGTGGAACGGAACATCGAAACTCTCTTAGTAGGTAGATTTAGAGGCGAGTGCAGCAATTAATCCGTACGCCATCCAGCTATCCCATCCTCAGTCTAACGAGGGTTAGAATATAAAATGAAGGGAGCTACTCCTCCTTTGATCGACGGTGCAGAATGTAGATAGAACAAGTAACTCTCTCCTCAACCATAGCAAAGGTTTTCATTTCCCTCTATCGTATCAAAATGGTTTTCAAGTCTGGAGTCTATGCCATGCTGGCCCTTTCCCTGACTGAATTTGGCTGGGGAGATGTTCAGGGGTTCGACATCTCCAACTGGCAGCCGACAGTGGACTTTGAGGCAGCATATACATCAGGGGCTCGATTCGTCATCATCAAGGTGAGCAATTGCAACTGCCTTATCTAAAATAGGTGTTCGCCCAACTGACTGTCAATCTCACTACCTACCAAAATGCACACAGGCCACCGAAGGAACCGGCTTCATAGACAAGGTCTTCTCGCAGCACTACAAGGGCGCGACGGCGGCAGGCCTGGTCCGGGGCGGGTACCACTTCGCCCGCCCGGGCGAGTCGACGCCCGAGGCGCAGGCCGATTTCTTTCTGGCGCACGGCGGCGGCTGGACTGGCGACGGCATCACCCTGCCGGGCATGCTCGACCTCGAGGCGTCCAACTCGGCAGGCGGCGCGTGCTGGGGCCTGACGGCGGCGCAGATGGTCGCGTGGATCGGGGGCTTCAGCGACCGGTACAGGGACAGGACAGGCCGCTACCCCATGATCTACACGAACCCGGGCTGGTGGGGCAGCTGCACGGGCGGCTCGACCGTCTTCAAGGACACCAACCCGCTCGTGCTGGCCCGCTGGGCGGCGAAGCCCGAACCGGTGATCGGCGGGTGGGCGAAGCAGACCATTTGGCAGTACGATGATCACTATCAGTTTGGGGGGGATTCTGACCTGTTTAATGGGAGTGAGGACGACTTGAGGGCTTTTGCGACTGGGTGAGAGGAAGAATGAATCATGTGTGGTTCAATGGGAAAGAAGTTTATTGTGGCGGTGCCTGAAGTTACAGGCGTATAAAACCTACAGATGCTAGGGTGGCCGGAATGGAAACAATACCGGTGATTTGCATCGCAATTGAACAGTTAAGCTGCCAGACTGCAAAAGACAACCTAGCTACGCCACAGATGTGTTTCAATGCCGCAAACCCATTTTACCATTTGTGTGCTTGAACCCGTATGAGCAAACACTTGTGGACATACCAGGTAGTTGCGGACTCAATCTACATAAGTTTTCAACCCACCAATTTCTGCAACGAAAAATCTCTCCTTGGTGTAGTTGGTTCATCACGTTCGGCTGTAATTGTCAGATTGTTACCGAAAGGTCCCTAGTTCGATTCTGGGAGGGGAGAATATCTTTTTGGTCATTGTCCCGCTCTCCCAGTTTCATTCCCATTTCCCTTCCCTTCCTTACTTACTACCTCTGTCGCCACCGTCCTTCTGATATGCATTATGATGTTTACCGCCTCCGTACATTTTGCCCAACTTTCGTTTCCTCCCTTTTACTTTTTTCTCTTATGACTCGGAGGATGCTTCTGGTCCCTTAAGTGACTTTGGTAACCTCCTTTTTCCTCCAACTCTGTCAAAAACTCTGCAGGAGGCGCTCATGTAAATATAGCCACTGAAGCCCTGAAGGGCAGATGTATCGGAGACAGTTGATAGCGATCGGAGATGAAACGGGTTTTCGAGTATATAATTAGAGACTAACAGCTAAGGGCCTAGCTGGTAGGACGGGGGAGAACCGCCCAAGGAATCGTAGCAATTTAGGCCATTTGGCAGTTTCAGCAGGCTGACCAAGTAATTGCAATGTCTCGCCAACAGTATTTCCCCGTCTTTGTGATGGACGAAAGAGCCCTCACTAGCACAGTCTTTGTTGTGCAGCACTCCCTCTCGGTGGGATGCAGGGTCCTTGGCAACTTGCCCGGCGAACCCAGGGAACGGGATGACGACCGGCGCCTCCACCACCACTTCACCTACGAGACGACAAACCACCTCCTGATGGGAGGGGGCAGTCGGGCCGCCATCTTCGAGGTTTATGGGGAGCCGGACACCGTTATCAAGAGGGCGCACGAGGAGCGAGAGTTCATGGAGGGCAATGGCCCAGAAAGTCTGAGCCTCCAAGACGAGTTCACGACGTATAGGAAGGTTCAGGATTGCTTCCATTGGATGGAACACCTACTAGGCGAAGATGTTTTGGTCCCTGATGCGTATGCTTTCTTCCATGGGACGCGCCCGTCTGAGATCAAGGAGACGGCGAGGTTTCTGTTCCCCGAGGGCTATCGTGAGCGGGCCGACCACTTCGTCATGAAGCGGATAATGCCCCTCCCCAATGTCACCAGGAGGGCTCTCGTCAGCCTCTTCCACCCTGATGGGGTGACTCTAGACCAGGCAGACATGGAGAGGATCACCAACGCCCCTGACAACAAACACTGCCTAGTCCAGCCGTACCTCGGGATCCAAAACGCCAACAGCGACGTCCTCGCGTGGGACAACAACAATGGGCGCTTCTCGCTCCAGGACTTCCCCCTCTACGCGCCCGAGATGGACGGCTTCGGCATCTACCAGGAGCAGCTCGCCATGCTGGTGGGCCGGGCGCTGCCGCTCGTGGCGCGGCCTCGGCCCGCACGCGCGCGCGCACGGGGGCGGCAGGCACCGCCTGCCGCGGCGCCTCTCCCGGGTCATGGCGCGGCCCGAGGACGCCAGGTTCATCCCGCACCCACGCCGGTCGCCGCTGCTCTTTGGCGCCTTCAGGTCCGAGTACGTCCGCGTCGCGGGGCTGGTCGCGCGCGAGCTGCGGCGGGAGGTCCTGTTCCCGAAGGAGTGCATGCGCACACTCGAGCTGCGCTTCGCTGCCGCCGAGGTTGTGGCTGAGGGTTGCGGGGGCGGTCGAGGACGGTGTGAGGTGGGAGGCGGTTCATGAAGGGGGGTTTGACTGCGAGTGTGGGGTGGGGGCGGGAGAGAAGGAGAGGGGGAGGATGCCACATTGTGAGGGAGCTTTATGAGCTCTATTGTAGGGGTGTTCAATCAAATGTCAATGGAGTCGACGGGATATTTTATGGAGATTATGTACTGCCCTCCCAAGCTCCCTCACAAGAGTCCTCTAAAGTTCCCTCTAAAGTGCTACCTTCCTAGGGCAGAGTTAGCAATCCCTCGACGCAGCAGCTCCTCCCCACTCACAATAACAGCCCCCCTCCTTCCGCCGTGATTTCGTTCCCTACCGCGATCGCTAACGAGCCCGAACCCCAGACCCGCACTACGAAGAAGACTGCTTTCGGTGTCAGGTGACAGACATCCAACCGACAATAGGTGCAATGTATTCCCATCCATTTACCTTCTATTTACTTCCGTTTGCCTTCTGATTGTATCCGTATATCCGTGGCAATGACGACTGTGGTTCCAAACCCAGGATCTCATCCCGGCAGCCCTTCGAAGACAATGTAGCGACAGATGCGCAACCAGCACCATGACAACCAGGAGATATTCGATATTCTCATGTCTGGTCCCCTGTAGAGCGTATATTATAACAAAAAAAGAACAAGAAAGGGGGTGCCATAGTTGGATGATAGTGAGAAACGCGACTTGATCTATATGGGAGACTTTCGTGCGAGGGAACCTGGGGGAACTTGTGGCTTCCAAATTGCATCTTCAGCTCCAGTGTGGCGGAAACTTCTGCTCCACCGACTGCGGGTAGGTCCAGAAGATGAGGAAATCCATAATAGGATTGGTGAATCGTCTCCAGTTCGGAATCAGCTGGTCCGGAAGGTAGTGGTTCGTGCGCTTGTACTCGCACACGAGGACGAGGTTGCCCAAGACGTTGATGAGACGGAAGATCCTTTGAGCAATAACAGGGAAAAGAGTCAGCCGAAGGGTCGGATCTGTGGGGTATGAAAGGGGAGGAAAGGGGGGGAGGCAAGAAAGGAGGCAAGGGAGGCAAGGGAAGAGAGAGACGCACATGTTGAGGCAAAAGATGACCATGGTAGCCACCGTACTCCTTGGCAGGTTCCAGTAAGGCGTCTGAGCGAACTGCTGGGCTAGGAAGTAGATGGGCGGGACCCACAGGCCGACGATGGAGAGCTCAAACAGCAGGGTCCAGTGGTAGGTCCGGACGCGCTGGCCCCTGAACATGAGCATGAAGATGCAGACCCAGAGGAGGATGAAGGAGGTGACGGTGGGGGCGAAGACCAGCGCGTCCCAGCGGAAGTACCTCCAGGCCAGGGCGGCGGCGACGAGGCCCAGCCCCAGCTGGAGCCAGCCGAGCAGGAAGAAGAAGAGGAGGCAGTCGTTGTAGCGGCCGTAGCAGCGGCGGTGGAACTGGGCGTGGCCCGGGGCCGCCTCCCCCCTGACGGGCCAGCCGCACCACCGGCAGACCCAGACGCCATCGTGGTTGCCCATCGTCACCTTGCGGCCCACCACTAGCCGCTCGTCGCGCGAGAGCATGGCGCAGTCGACGCACTTGGCGTTGAGCGGGTAGTCCGGGCTGTGCGTCGACGCGAGCAGCAGCGAGGACTGGCCCTCGTCGAAGGCAAGGCAGTCGGCGCAGTGGCTCAGCATCAGGAACCGCAGCTCCTCGGTCCCGAAGAGCGTCCGCACCATCCGCGGGGTCGCGAACTCCTTGTAGAAGCGGCACGTCCGGCGGAGGCGCTCGATGTCGCCGAAGTTGAGCTGGCAGACGATCAGCATCTGCACCTCCGGCGGCAGCGTCTGCAGAGTGAGGGGCGGGCGCTGCGGCTCGGCCGGCTTCTCGTCCCCCACGTCTGTCCCCTCCTCTCCTGTCCTGGGCGTGCCATCCGCGCCGTTGGCGTCGTCGTCGCCGACCCCCGCTGCTGTCCGACCAGGGTGCTCCAGCTCGGGCTTTCCCTTTTCCAGGTCGACATCTGTCTCGGCAACGTTTGTATTGCCTCCTGCCGCCGAGCTGGAGCCGCTGCCGCCGCTGCCGCCGCTGCCGCTGCTGCCCCCGGCTCCGTTGGGTGAGACGCCCAGGACCAGCGAATTGATCGAAATGCGTAGCGATTGCGAAACCTCGCTCAGCCCTTGCGTGATGCGCTGCTGAAGCTGGAGCGCTGGATCCATTTGTTCCGTCTCCTTTCCTCCTTCTTGTGCAGCCTCGCCGCAATACTCCCTAGGATTCCGCTCCGGTTTCCTCTTCCGTTTCGCTTTCGTCCCCTTGCCTGGCACAAATATTCGTCGTTCCCAGTCCTCCGGTGGTGTCTGCCAAGGCAAGCGCTTGCCACACGATTACGATTGAAGATGTGCAAGGTGGTGCTGAGTCGCCTTCTCTGGGCTGCCGGTATTCTTCACCGGGAGAGCGCTGCCCTGAAATTGGCGACCTCTTGGGTTGCAACCGCCAGGCTGAATAAAATATCAATGAATGGCCACCGGGATGGTTCTAGATTGATTGTAATATCTGGCTCGGAGGTTTCTGCTGTCGCGATACGCAAGGAGACGCGTCCAGGTTGGGAAGCCCGAAGCTCTGAAGCTCTGAAGCTCTGAAGCTCTGAAGCTCTGAAGCTCTGAAGCTCTGAAGCTCTGAAGCTCTGAAGCTCTGAAGCTCGGAACGCTTAGGTTCAACGAATGGCGGGGCTGGGCGGGGATGTTGCGTGGCAGGAATCCTGATCTGGTGACAGCATGCCGTGGTCACCACATTGGCAATCTCAATTCCGTGCCTTCAGCCTTTCACTCAAGCTTCTTCATGAGCCTGCTTCTGTCCCTTCATGAATCTGGGGAAGCAGCGTATCTGAGCAGAAGAAGAGAGGATGTCTAGGGACGTAATATATTTCGCTGAGATTGTGGTGTGTGCGCACTCGTACCGCCCAGTTTCCTAGAAGATCCTCGATGGATGGGTTCGTGGTGGATGACGCGACGAAAGATAAAAAAGATAAACCCCGCGAATGTTGAGGTAGCAAGGTAGGTTAGGTAGTTAACGCCTGTCGTCTGGTACTGGGAGTGTGTGGGTTCATGCTTCCTCCACCTTTCCAAGTGGAAAATGTAGAATGTCTCGTTGGTATTCCGATAGAACCACTCGACCGGGCTATGACAGGCCGGAGGATATTGGGGACCACCTGTCCAATGACAATCCTTCCGCACCGACTTGGCGGATAGAACTAGGCCTCGCTAGGTGCCCGTCAGGGCGGTAGCTCAGGTGTGTCCAAGTCCGTGAGCTTAGCTCTTAGTTGGAGCTGATTTAAGGATAGGCCGGGGTAGGCATATTTTGGATCACACCATGGGTTGGCGCAAGTCACATCCGTACTTCGAGATGCATTGGCCCAGTTCCTCCATCCCTTAATGATCTTATCAACACAAAAAAAGGAGCATGAAAAGCAAAAAGCGGAAGTAGAATCGAGATATCGGCATATGTCGTTTTAAGGCTGTTACGGACTTGGCTGGGTCGAACCCCTACGGCAGGTCCTGCGAGGGGGGGTAACTGAGGCCTACCTAACGTGTTTTGTAGGACTTTGCAGGCAGGGGCAGGCCTGGGGGCTTGCCTTTTCGGTCACTAGTGGGCTGGGGCTGAAGCCAGCAGGCAGGACGAGTTTAAGCTTCCAGCCTAGCCTTGTCCTTCAAAGTTCAAGTTGTGAGGGGCAAGAGGGGCAAGAGGGGCGCAGTGGGCACTGGGCAGCGTCCGGTCAAGTTAGCGGGTCCAAATTTCACGCTAGCACATGTCGATTTTCGATGTCGCAGGTATCGATAACCACCTAGCCATTTAAATTTGTACCTACTACATGCAGCTGAGCCAACTGACAGCATGGCACTTAGCATGGCAGTTAGATCCGGCCGTAGTGTGCTGCTCCTAATGTCCAAGGCTGCAGTGAGAAGCTTTTCCGACCCATGAGGTGGATTGGAGGAGCGGTCAAGGTAGAATCGTATCACAGATCATGCAAGGAAAAAGCAATCCCTACCAGCGAGAGTGGCCTGTGATGACCTCTGCCTAGGTACCAAGGTAAGTCTGTTGGTGGGGTTGGGCGGCTATCTTTTGCATGTTGTTCTTCAAAGTCCTACTACCCCCAATTTGCCGTTCACTTGGTCAGCCCGCGTTTCTGCCTGGCAGGAAAGGTAGGGCAGGCAACCCCGAGCCAAGACTCTTGATCCAAGATTGAACGTTCCTCACCTCAACCGCAACCCGACGTTGTAGAGAAACGATGACTGGTTGCGATAACCCGCCGGTGGGAAAGCTGAAGCAGCACCACTTTATACCTAACTTCTCAGCTGTAAAGGGCCAATGATGAACCCACAATGGGTGTCGAACGATCTCTTTTTCCTTTGGGAGCAGGAGCTCTGTTGCACCTGGCGGGCCTCGCCATGGGGCGATGTCGGTTCACTTGTTGAGCATATGAGCATTTTTTATGGAAACATCAATGCCTTATAATATTGGAAAGGAAGAAATGTCGGTGCGTTACATCAATGACATCCAAGCCCGAGACATTAAATCCATTGCAACCATATGCTTGTCCGTTCGAGGGAGAAGAGCATACGAAGGCAGTCTACAGAAAGCAGAGAGTTGGGGGGAAAACCAAAGAAAGACTGAATGGAGGAAGGAAAGACAGCAGAAGAAGAAGAAGAAGGCCAATACGCAGATCCGAAATACCTGCCTCACCTACGGTCCATGATTAGTAGGGGTGGTAAGAGGAGTTGGGGTTAAGCTCCCGTTCCCTGTGTTTTCCTCCATGTTGACCACACTGATTCCATCCAGATCGACCATCGCCCCCGGGCCCACTTCCGGATCCGCTACCCTCACCAGTGGAGGCGCCGCCAGTCCTGCCCCTAACATTGTTCCCATTGGTTGACAACCCCATAGTGGATCGTACGGCGCTTCCCAGTCGAAGTTGCTGTTGTTCGAGGCCCCATTGCTTGTCACGCCGTTCACGGCGTCCTGCTGACCATAGGGCCGGCAATCAAAGCAGTTCGCGGTGGTGTCGTCGATTTCGCCATTGTATCGGCAGAATGTGGCGTTGTCGTAGCTACCATTCTCTGTAGCCTCGGGGAACTCAACACCCTCGTTTTGCGGCGGATATCCACCATCGGCCTGGTCCTGTGCCGCTGCCGGAAAGCTGCCGTGACCGTTGCGATTGAGGGGAACTGCCGGTTCGGCGGGGCCGCCGCCGCCGCCGACATCATGAGTGCCGGCGGGTAGCACCGAAGATGGTGATTGGTAGCCTGCAGATGGTGCAAGCACCGACGGTCCAAACGCCACGCCGGAATCGCTCCTGCCATGTCCGACATAGTCAGGCATTTTGCCCCTGGCGGTTTCGGACATGGTTGTGGCGGTTGGTACTGCCGAAACTGGGGTAACTCGGGGAACAATGCGGGATCCAAGGCTACCGGGCTGATGGGGGGTGTGGTAGACGCTGCCGTGTATGTTTGGGTCGCTTTCTCCAACCGACAGCGGCATCTCTCTGAGCCCCGAATTGGCCGCCCTCATCTTTATGTCTCGTTTTCCCGCTTGGTGGACCGAATACACTTGGTTTCCCGCGGGTGCAAGCCTACGTAGACTTCCATGTAACGGCGCGGTGGCGTTGGCATCGTGTCCGACGGCCCCGGGCCCGAGGTTTCTCTCGGACTCGTGCCGGTATGTCGTTTGCGTGGGCTGCGAGGAGAACAGGGTCGAGGAAGAGGAAGAGGAAGAGGAAGAGGAAGAGGAAGAGAAAGAGGACGCCATTGGCGGGATCTCGGCTGTCTGGGAGTGGGAGAGCGTGCCGGGCTCGTAGTCGGCGCATCGGCCGTAGTGTTTCTGACATATCTGGAAGGTGGATGTCACGAACCCTTCGAGGGCCCGGTTGATGGGCTGTAGGGCGTCATCCAGCTGCGGTTGGTCGCCACAACGCACAAGTAGCCGTGCAACTGCCCTGACGGGCTCTCTCAGGGTGAGTTCCAGAACCCTTTGCTCGATCCTTCCCCAGAAGACCTTCTCAACTTCACATAGCTCCACGGGGGGGACGAAGTCTGGATTGGAGGGCAGCGTCAGCAAACCACGCCATGCCAAGAAGGATGAGCGCATAAGGATCTTCCTTTCCTTCTCCCACTTCCTCGTTTTTCCTTCCTTCCTCGTAGCTTACCTGGAGACGGGATCTTCTCGTCCCTTGGAAACAGAACGGGCCAGAGCAGTTTCCAACAGTCGATCTTCCCGACATTTTTGCGCTCTTTGAGCCTTTCGTGTACCTCGTGGTTGATGCCATCCTCGGGGTCGTGCCCTGTGGCCTCTGGCCTCGACTCGCACATCTTTTCTACTGGGACATTCAAGTGTTGCCGCAGTGCCGGCGCAGTCTTCATGTCCTTATTGCAACGCTGACACATGTACTGCAGTTGCTGCTTCCGTATGTGGAATTGACATATGTGGCGCCTATAGGTGACTCCGTCAGCCCATCACGGCTTCTTTGGGGGGCGGGGGTGTGTGTGGGGAGGGAGAGGTTTGTTTGAGGCCACCGCCGGGTAGCACGAACTTACTTCAGCCTTGTCCAGTCTGCAAATGGCTGCAGGGCGCAGCCAGAGTGGTCCCTGATGTTGAATCTGATGGGGTTCCGCTTCCTAAAGGGGCAGCTGAACTTTTCTTGTTGATGGTTGGCCTTCGATTTCTTTGGGCCCGACCGCTGGTCGTCATTACCGGCATCACTGTCTGCATTCGGCTTTTCGTCTTCGGAGCCGTCCCCCTTAGATTTTCTCTTTTTGTTCGGCTGCTGGTCTTGCCGAGGCTGCTGCTGCTGCTGTTGTTGTTGCTGCTGCTGTTGCTGTTGCTGTTGCTGTTGACCCCATGAATCTTGCCCATGTCCAGGGAAGCCCTGGCATGGAGATGATGGTGATTGCCCACCCGGGCATTCCATGAATTCAGGCCGAGCCTTCTGCATTTTCTTGGACTGGATGAGGTTGGACACTTGCTGCACACAAAGCGAAGCTGCATCCTTCACGGTGGCCTCAATATCCTCGTCCAGGTCAACGGTATCGGCAAGTTCAAGGATGACATTGTATATCTTATCGACCATAGCGTCTTCTCCTGTGTCATCGGAGTCATCGGATGCGCCAGTCTCGCTACCGTTTCGGGAATCATGGTCCGAGCCAGATGGGCTTGAGGGTCCATCTGGGGCGGGTTTCTTCCTCGGCCTAGATGGTTGCGATAGTTGCCAGTTCGGCGTATTGGACGTGGGCGGCTCCTCCGAGAGTGTGTTGGTGATGTCACGGTGAGTTCTTTATTGAGTTAGTTGGATAGAACCAAAGCTGGAGCACCTAGGTTATTCCAAAGGGCAGCATGATCGTGCAGGGGAGGATGAGCTCACTGTGTGGGAGTGATGTCGTGGGAATCGAACGTCTCAGGATGATCGTCTACAGGCTCCATGAGGCACTTCTTTGGGTCGAGCATGACTATCTGCGCGGTGCCGCCGTCGTTTTGGCTGAGCGCTTGCTGTTGCTTTGGACATAGGGGAAAGGTGGCGTGAGGATGGCGCAACGCGAGGAAGGTCACGACTGGAGATGGTTCAGAGTGATGGACGGACTGGGTTCTGGCGCTCCCTCTGGGAAGAGGCCCACCGAAGCCGTGATGGACAGACCTGGCAACCGTGCTGGGGAGCGCGAAGTAGCTAGTATCCTCGGTGGTATTCTGCTGGGTGGGCCTCGGGCTTGTAGTGCAGACGGGGCTGGCAATGCTGTCCGTCGAACTGTCCGTCAAGTCAGTTGCGAAACTCGCCACTGAGTTGTAAGTAGACGACCGCGACGTCATCGAGGACGTGGCAAAGCTGTCGTCTGACTGGGTGGTATTGGTCCTAGGCGTGGATCTCTGGGTTGGTAAAGGACCGGCCATGGCCGACGACGCTGCCGTTGAGGATGCTGGAGGTGCGGTCGAGTCTTGTATTTTTCTGTCCATCTCTACCTCGGACTGTGTTCCTTTAAGGATCAGCCCCGTAGGTGTTTTTAAGCTTTGCGGTGGTTCCCCAAGTGCTGCTTTAGCCCCGACTTCCTCTAGCTGGTGTTGTTCATCTTGTTGCCGCTGATGCGCCTCCTGTTGGAGTTGTCCATGTGCTTCTCCTTGCGGGTAACCGGGGGGCTGTTTTTGCCCAAGCTGGCTGGTCTTAGCCTCGTCTAACTGCGACACTTGCGCAGACATCATGATGCGAGGTTTCGCGCTCCTTTCTCAAGACGAAGTGTCGAAAGTCACCCGAGGCAAGTGCGAACTATATGGGGCCGAAATAGGAAGATGGAAGGAATCGACCTGCGTAGCTGGAACCCGAGAAGGCTTAAGCCCTCGAGACTGAGGTCGGTAGTCCCCAGCCTGACCATCTTCGCATTGTGTTTGGGCGCCTGAGCCAGCTGGAGTTCGCCCACCCCCTTTGATGAGTGGGTGTGGTTCGCCAGGATGGGGCACCCGAGCTGAGCGCCTAACACATCATTGACTTACAATATTGATGGGCTGAATGGCCTGAGGCCCTTGACCACCATTATTGGCTCATTAGGGCCATTTTCAGGCCTGAAAGGTGTGGCACCTCAGCCCCAATGTGGAAAAATTCCGAAGTGACCCCTTGCCCCATAAATGTGGAAGGCAGGGGTTTACGGACGTAGGCTGTGATGATTTATTGTGGTTCAGTCAATCGAGTTTAAAAACAATCTAGACTCGGTATCAACCTCCCCAGTCCGGCAGTGGCAAAGGCTGAAAGCAAATGGATACGAGGCAGCCTGCACCCAATTGGGGGCAATCTGCACAAATTTGCACAAAAATATGCCCGTTCGGCCCAGAAGCGTACGTGATCACTGGTTAGGCAATCGGCTAGGTAGGTACGATTTCGGGAGGTAGTTTAGGCAGGCAGGACCTATGGTGACGCAGAGCGCAGCGCAGAACGGAACGCCTTGGTGCGATGTCGGTCAGCTGGACTTCGTCCTGCGTAGCCGCATTGCTATCAAATCTCAGGCCTCCGCGATGGGCCATTCCTTATGATGGGGTCTAGAAGTAGGTGTATAAGAAGAAACTAATCTCCCCGCCGTCTTTGGCGATATCGCAAGCCATGTTCATTTTGCGGCGACAGAGTTGGGGAGAAGAGGGAAGCGATGGATGCCGGGTTTGGACCACGATATCTCTCTTTTCTCCTTTGCTTTCGAGGATGCGTTATCCCGTACTACCTCCACTGCGTGGAAAGCTTCTGAGATCGGAATTAGATGGGGACTCATGTGCAGACCCGCTATAGACAACACAAGCTCGCCGGTGCTGGCAGTGTCTTAGCATTATCGATAGTGAGATTGTGTTCGCACGACGCTCTGGTCCTGCTGGATCGATCGTTGTCCATCGTCGGGACTCGAGTCTCGAGTCTGAGGTTCGAGTCTGGCGAGTCGAGGACTGTAGACTGTGCAGCTTGAAGCTTAGATTCCGGAGGTCGAGGTCGAGTAACAGTCGTTTGAGCGCCGGTGATTGGCTCAAACCATGCGCCGTGAATATGATCCCCTCCACGGATTCAACCTCGAAGATCTGAACTCGAGACGGACGATATCTCAAAAGTGAGAGTTTGAAATTTATGGGATATAAAAATTCATGTTTTTCGCTTCATTTCATCTGCGTTCATCTTTTTTATCGTCGTGCAAAACTCAAGAACGAGCGAGCCGAAGAAACAGCGCTTCCATCTCAACAAGGAGAAAAACACACATCAATAAAAGGCAAGAACGAAGAAGCACATGGGATTGCCCCTGCCTTGAATGTGTGAGCCATATTGGCTGACAGCCATGTCCCAGCAAGAAATAAGTCCAGAGTCAACGGCAGTGCTAGACCAGGCCAATAGACCACCATGGCCGACCCGTGAGTCAGCTGTCCACCCAAAGTACATCACGGGGGATACTCGTGTGACTCGTAAGGCCGAACTGACACGTCAGGCAGACGAACGCAATCGGGCATGCTCGAGCCTTACATATACGACGTCAACTCCCTGGTGCAAGATCAGCTGTACCAGGGGTACCCCGAAACCGAGGCGGTCAAAAGAGAGAAGATGTGTCGGAAGCTGCAGAGGCTGGAAGCAATGATAGCCGGAGCTGGGACCGGTGGTGTAGGGGGTGGTGACGGTGGTGGTGGTGGCTGAAGAGGCTCGAGGGGCAGAGAAGCAGCCAAGCATCAAGGTAGTAACACCTGACGAGGGGTGTAGGCATTCTCTCCCCCTCAGCCGTACAAGGCCGATCGTGGGTGGTCTTGTTTCGGGTCTGTGAGATTTTTGTGTCGGCGCGTCTTTCTGGTGTGGCATTTACCGCCCTTTCGGTCGAAGGAAGCAACCCGAGGCGGACTTTGAGCTGTTCTTATGTTTTTTAGCAGCGGATACCCGAAGTTACAGCGACATGCTGACCCTCCAAATGGTTATTGTGCCAGCCCCAGAAGTCTCTGGGCCATGGTTCGAACTCGGTCTCCCAGGCTGGATGGGCCATAGTCCGGGCCGGCGTGTGCATACTGGCGCCAGGGGTAACCCAAATAGTCGCATGGGCAAAACATCCACTAGGTATTGTACGCCCCGGACCACCAGCAGTAGATGAGGACGAGGCATCGTCGGATGACGCCCGGGAACCGCGACCACCTGCCACCCTCCCAAGTGACGTCGTGGCAGCCAATTATGATGCATCCACGAGAAATTCCGATGTTGCCCTGATCCCAGGTTCTGGTTAGTGAGATACTCGGAACGACTATCAGGCTGACTACTAAGGCACCCAGCTCACTGCCTGGGCAGGTAGTTGGATCGGTAAGTGGTGCATGGGGAACGAGCATAGGGAGAGGGTAGGCATGTGGTGTGAAAGAGGCATATTTCCTCACCAAAGCTGCCTTCATCTCGGACTTCCAGTCCTTCACCAGTTCGACCATGATTGGGTGTTGCGGCTGCCCTTCGAATCTCTTCTTCATCGCGGCTAGCAAATCCACCTCGTCCTGAAAATGCCGCGCAAGAACCGAGCCGAAGTCGTCGATAATGTCTGTCAACCTCGTGTCGTCAAACTCGGTCGGAACGGCGAGGCACACGGAGATGAAGATAGAGAAGGCACGTATCGGCCCAATGAACTCGGAGCGATTCCAGCGGGCCCGCTGGTTGTTGAGCTCATTTCCACTCGAAGCGAACAGTACTGGGGCAATCATGAATTTCTCCTCAGCCGCGTGGTAGGCCTCGAACAGATCGTGCCACAGCTTGCAGTAAGCGAGGAAGTCCAGCCGATCAGCGGGCTTGACATGCTGTGCCTGCTGCGTGATGCTATTGATTCCGCGGATCAGGGCGTTGTGGATCAGGACCATATCGCTTGTAAGTCGATCGAATTCATCGGGCTAGGTAGGGGAGTTGAAGTTGCTAGAGTTAGCAGACGGACTCTCCCAGCACTCCTCCCCAGCCCCGACAAAGCGAATTGGAAACGATGACAGAAGGACCCCCTTACCAGTTTGTTCGGCTCCGGGTCGGAGGGGGTCGAGACCAAGAAGTAAGGTACCTCTGACCAGTGTCTGGGAGACATCGTGGACTACACAATACTGCTTATGGCAGTTCGGCGAAAAAAGAAGAGAGAAAATATGTAGCGTAAGCTTCACACAGAAAACAGCTCCCGGTCTGGTGGGAAACCAGCTGCGATGCCCAGTAAGAGGTGATACAGCGGGAACGATGATAGAATGTGAGACGGGAGGAGAGAATGAAACACTTCACGATGCCAGTAGCCTGGAAATGTACTAGGTATGCCATAGTTACCTACCTACCTGCCTACCTAGGTAGATAGTCCTATCCACGAAGGGAAATGCGATGTACCAACACCAGCCTGCCTCCTGGAAAGGAAGTGTTGCCTCTGGAGATAGGGAGACGCGGGAGCATCTGATCCTTCCAATCCGGCCGGTGTGCTTGCATTTTTTTCTGTGCCAAGATTATCGATTAGTGGCCAAAAGAGGCCATGGCCTTGACAGATGGAAGCATAACAGGAGAAGCTGGCTGCGCTTGCGAAGAGTACGAACGGAAGGCTCAGCATGGAACGTTGATGTTGAAGAGAAGGAGTGGACAATACTCCGTACTACGAGAAAAGCGGTCTCCAATGTGGCTTGCTCGGGTGAGGTAACGGTGGCTGTGGTTGGCCTTCGCTTCCCTAGCCACAGCACAGCGGGACCTACCATGAACTCCTCTGATCTGTTGCGACCATCAACCTGAACATCAAATTCTCGAAGCGTCAATTTGAGGAACACGCACGCTCCCCAAAAAGGCCCCGAACTCTATGTATTCCGCCTCAAACTGGCTCAGGATGGGTCGCGAACCATTTATCAACCTTTCAATTACCGCAAGGCACCACTGGTGTTGGGCCAGCACATTTGCTCAAGGGACTTCCCATAGCCTGCTTGCTGGCCAAGGTAAGAATGGTCTGTTGTCTCCTCACCCACCCTCTCTCCCCTGCCTGGCAACAACACCCAGGCTTGATAAGAAACGGTAGAAGCCTCCGCTTATGCCTTGTTCCTTTCTTTCTGCCTCATCTTCTCCCCTATCCCTCGAGATGCGCTAGCATGGCTCGCTCAACGGGCGGCATGCCGCGTCGCTGGCCTTACAACATCTGTTTTGTGCGATGTTGGCCTGTGCGTCCGGACTCCTCAGCTGCACAGGGGGCGCCAATGGTCCCACCGTAGTCGGCTGCATGCCTTTTTGCCAAGTCTTTTTGCCTTTGAGGGGACTCCTTACATAATACGCAATCCAGTCGAACGGTCTGTCAAGAGAAAAGTGGAGATTTGGAGGGACAACGCAGCTCGGATTCGTTGAGCAGGGAAACAACAACAAAAACATAACATTTCCGAGCAATTTTCTGCCTTCTGAATTTTCGACCCCATCACAACTTCACGTCACAGACACGCCGCCATCGCAAACTAGGAGGGAGAAAGAAAAAGACGAGCCCGGAGCTACCTACCTGGAATCCACCTTCAACATCGCATCCACCGGCTCCTATCGTCTCGACCCGACGCGCTCACCTCGACAACCCAAGAAATTCACAAGCAATCTTTCCGGTTTGCCTTCAGCCCGAAACTCGTTCGTTGCTCCTCGATACACAATGGCCGGCGGAAAAGGAAAGTCGTCTGGCGGCAAGAGCTCTGGGGGAAAGACCGCGGTTGAGGGCCCCAAGAAGCAGCAGAGTCACTCGGCGCGTGCAGGTCTGCAGGTACGTTTTGCAAGCAGCGATGGGATCATCCCATTCCCTCTTCTGTTCTTTTTTTTCTTGTTTTCCTCTCTGGTTATTCCCTCGCGCGTCCCGCCTGGAATCATCTCCCGACGTTCTTCGTCTGGCTGCGCCTGCCCAGATAACTTCGTCACGTCATGCGTCCTCGATGCCCTCGATTCAGAACCTCGGTCGCGCGAGGCGTCCTCCTCCCTTCGCCGGAGTATCACCACGCACGCGACTCGCCCAACGAACCGGACACAACCACAACAACAACGACCACGGCCATCGCGACCACCGTCACGCGTAATCACTACCCGCATCACGGCCGTCCCCTCCCTCATTCTGTCAAACTTCCCATCGAATGAGCGGCCCATCACGCGGGCCTACCTTTAACCCAACTTCCCCGCCTTCGCCTGCCTACGCATCCGATGTCGAGGAGGATGCGGACCGATCGCATTACAAAATTGCTGCGGTTCCCTCGCGCAGTTGGAGGGCTTGGCGCGCGCAGAAACACAAAAAAAAAGGCGTGCGCGATGCTGACTCGATCTCCCTGCTGCCTAGTTTCCCTGTGGCCGTGTGAAACGATTCCTCAAGCAGAACACACAGAACAAGATGCGCGTTGGCGCCAAGGCCGCAGTCTATGTCACGGCTGTGCTGGAATACCTCACTGCTGAGGTCCTTGAGCTGGCAGGTGTAAGTTTTCCCGCTTGCGACCATCACTTTGCTTGTTCTTCCTGTCCTCTTCACATTGGCTGCTCTTAAGTCCTCCCCCCACGACTGACACCCCCTGCTTTCCTTTGCTACAGAACGCGGCCAAAGACCTCAAGGTCAAGCGTATCACCCCTCGTCATCTGCAACTCGCCATCCGAGGAGACGAAGAGCTCGACACGCTCATCCGCGCCACGATCGCCTTCGGAGGCGTTCTTCCGCACATCAACCGCGCGCTGCTGCTTAAGGTGGAACAGAAGAAGAAAAACAAGCAGATCGAGGCGTGAACGCGGCTCGTCGCCGGGGTGTTGAGTTTACGAGGGCTTTTTTCTCTTTGGTCCTTCTGTTTTGTTGTTGTTTTTCAAGCTGGGAACACGGGAACACTGTTCCTTTTGATGTCTGCGGGTAATGGGAGGGCGGGATATGGATGTGCTCGTCTGTCTTTTTTCTTTCAAGCTCGTGTCTACTGGGTCCCCTTCCTCGAAGGATTTACCTCTCGCCTTTGCTGGCCCCCGCTTCCCCGCCACGCTTGCGCCGCCGCTCGTTAGGGTCGCTGCTTTGCCTGTTGTTTCTCGTCTTCTTGCACGTTGGCCTCTTCGGCGCACACCCCAAATCCCTTCGACTGCCTTACCATCAGTCAAGACTACTGCCGCCTGGATACCAAAGCTAGAAGCTCACGGCGCGGGATTCTCGTTCACGAGATGGGACAAGACATGTACATGAGCATGAGGATGGCGCCCGGATGTTGATGTGGCGAGCTTCGGGGAGTGGTTTGTATTATATCTTGGTCATCTTCCTATTTTTTTCTCCATGGTATCGGGGGAGGAGCTAGATGGTGCATGGTTGATGTTGGTTTCAACGATCAGGGAGAATGCCCGTCTCAAATCCATCCAACGGAACTTGTCAGTCGTGACCGACAGTCGCCTGCATTTGCGTTCTTTGCTCATCCCTTGTTTGCCTACCTACCTTACTCCCCTCCCAACTTGTCTCGGTTTGATTACCCCCTTCAACCGCCCGTACTGGATGCACCGACACTACCTATTGAAGGTATCAAGTTGACCCGACTAGCCACTGTAAGCATGCAAGCAAGTTGCTCACATCCGTCTAACGTGTGTCTGTCGCAGGAAAAGAATCTCAGGTTTTGCTGTCTATAAAATTAAAAATACAATAATATATCAAAAAACACACAAGTTGATCGACGACTCCTGCTCCAGGAGCGACTTGCAAGGCCAAGTTCAATCAGATGTCGCCTCTCAGAAACGCGTTCCCAACCTGGTACAACTCGATGAGTTCCTGCTCCTCTGCTGACGGCAGAACCCGCGCGCTCCATTTCCTACGGTCAACACGTGTCTGCAGTTGATCTTCACCGTTGCTGGCGCCGTGTTCGGCCTCGGACCAACGTGAACGGCATCCGCATTGACTTGCCGCCCCCTGCAGCGGCGCCGTTCTCGAGCCTGGGGAGGCCCCTTCGCTCTCCGCGCGACGAGATGGCCGAGTTGCGACTACCAATGCTGTTGCTGGCCATGGCCGACTCAACCCAGTGCTCCCACTCCTCGGTCACCGAGTTGGTGGCGGTGGTGGTGGTAGCAATGGATCCGTCGGAGGCCAGAAAGGCACGCGCCTAACCCCCCACCTGCGTCCGGCGTGATATCCTCTGCTGTCGCCCGTGCTCGATCCACCAGCCCGCCGAGTTGAGGTCCTCGCCATCGTCGTTGTCGACACAATCCTCTGCGGCGAGCCTCACAACCTCAGCAGGCGCAGAGAGAGACTCCATGTTGACGTCGGCGGCGGGCGACAGGAGGCCGTCTGGGTGCGAGTTCTCAGATGCTGCGTCCTGTTGTGGGAGGGGGACGGGTTTGAGTACAGGTGAGGGTGGGCGGTAGTACTGACGATGATGGGATTGGGAGCGGGCTGCGTCGAGGAGAAGCATGACTTCAGAGGGTCAGGGTCAGGGACTGGGGTGGCGGTGGTGTTGTTGTTTCCCTCGCGGGGCGACAGGCATGGGTCCAGGCCGGTCAGCTGGGCGACCTTGAGGAGACTGAGCCTCTATCGTTGTTTCTAAAGTGTGGCCGAGTCTGAGTCTGAGTCTGAGTCTGAGTCATATTTTTGGCCCACGTCCCAGTTCGAACCCTTGGCCGAGCCCGAGCCAGAGTCTGAATCTGAATCTGAGTCTGAGTCCGAGTCTGAATCAAACCCGATGGAGAACCGGCTGGTCGTTATCAGGTCCATGTCGGCATCATAGCCATCCCCGGCACTCATATTCTCGACCGCATCGGCCGGGCCGTTATACCTCACGCGGCTGGCCCGAAAGGTCGGGAAGAGCTCCCTCGCGGCCTCATCGGATGCACCGGCTGAGTCGGTAACATCCTCGGCCGGGGTGAAGGTGGTGAACAGAGAGAGGCCCTCGTCAAAGTCGTCGTCTTCGTATTGATCATTGCTGCATCTGCCATCCTCCTCAGACTCAATGACGATCTCCGTTGTGGCCGTGATGCCGCCCATCCCCGTCTTTGCTGCCGCCGCGACCAACCTCGCCTGCGCCTTCTCGGCCTCGGCGGCGTGGCGCTCGGCCAACACGCGATACCGCACGTGGCGGCACTCGGAGGGGTAATCGCAGTCCACGTAACAGTTGTGCGTCTGGTCGACGAACATGTCGTCCCGCCTGTCACCCTCGGTCTCGGCGGCGGCGATGTCGAAGTCGGCGGTCATGGTCATGTCGTAGCCGTCGGCGTAGATGAGGGAGATGTGCCTCTCCCCACGGGCGCTCACCGTCCGCCGCCACTCGTTCCAAGCCTGCCACTTCTGGTAGTCGAACTCAGCTCGGCAGGGACCTCCCGCCCGTCGCTTGCGCCTCCGGGAACCCCTGGCTGCCTCGGTGCCGTTCTCTGCCGACGAGCACACCTCGTGGCTGCATTCGAGGCAGCGGCGAGTGCACCCGAGCTGGTACCTGATATGGCAGTAGTGGCAGCGCCAGATCCAGGGGTAAGGGCTTGCCGGTGGCGGAGCCGTTGGAGACTGGATCGGCGTGGGCTCGGAAAGGGTCACTGACGGGACCGTGATCCTCAGGGGTGATGGGGCTGTCAATGGCGGCGTGCCACCCATCGAGAATTCGAGGGCCTGGACCTGCGGGAAGACGGAGAGCCGTGTCCTGCTAGGCATTTCGGTGCTAGCTTGTTGCTGTTTCTGTTTCTGTTTACGTGTGGCGATAGTAGTGTTATTCAGATAATGAGTTTCGAAATGACTAAAGGATTGTAGCCAGTTTTAAGGGATAAAAGAGAGATGTGAGAGATATTTTTGCGATGTTGCGTAATAAACGCCAGGTAAAAATAGTATGTGGCAAGGAGGGAAGAGCCCATCAAATTCAATGAGTGGAGGTGAAGAGAAACTAATAGCGGCAAGGTAATGCTGTCTGTAGCAGGCCCTAGGATACAAGAAAAGAGAGAAAAGGAGACAGAAAAGCGAGAGGACAGGACAAGTGAGAAAGTAGAAGTAGCCAGAGAGCAGCCCAACAGCGTGACCGAGCGAGGACCAGGGGGCCGCCGCCTGTTTTGTAAATGGTGGTGGCCACTTTTTCAGGGTCAAGACAAAGAAGACCAAGGGTACCAGTGGCGCCAATCATCAGGTATTACACGGCAGGGCCGGCACACGTGGATTGCCTCTGATAAAGGCTTGAAGAGAGCAAAGAAGACACCAACAAAGAGGGCTAACTAGCTAGGGTAAGGCCAGTAGGGGGTACAGCAACAAACGGTCTTCTAGGAGTCTTCTTTCGTTTCTCGACCTTTTCTACAATGACTTGGGCATTACCCTGAGTCGTCTCAGGCTCTCAGGCTACACGCTCACTTTAATTAGTAACTAGACCCGACCGCTGGCGAGAACAAATCATCAAAGAGCATCGACTGAGATCCTACCAAACTGGTAATGGTGTCATTTCTTTGGAAATGCCTGGGTAGTAAATTTGACCGTTTGTGTCCACTTTCCTCACGGTCGGGTCGGCGAGTAGAGGGACTCATGAGACTCTAGGCAAACTCCTCACGGCTCAGATGGCAAATCCTCAAGCGATATCGTGTTCAGAGTCGTCTGCAACTTGCAACGAGCGAATTAAAAGCTCAGGAATTTTATATAGGTGGGTATACATGACTGGGTACGCCCCCGTTCCACCAGCACACATCAAGTCAGAGTGCTACGCGTGCGTGGTCTGGTGTGTATGAACTAGGGAACCCACATATACTATGTGCACTAGGGCAAGAAAACAGTCTGAAGACTTCAGAAAGGTTATAATTAATTACCCAAAGAATCCCGGGGCTCCCCCGTGCCCTGTCGTAGATGCACAGAGCCCCTTGGCGACCATAGCACCATTGTCCAGGATTCCTCCCCCAAGACTATAACGTCCTTAGGTATGGAGGTCGAGCCATGTCTGGACTCTGCACAGGGAAGTTCTGGCCCTTCCTTAGTGGCTTGAATCGGTCAGGTCGAAATGTCGATTTGAACATAGCAATTCTTGGGGGTTCTTGTCATTTTCTCCCTTTTCGATGTCATTTATCTACGTGCCTCCGCCCTCAGACCATGAGCATGAACAGTGCCAGCCTGGTTCTTCTAATCATTGCCCCCTAGTCCAGAGGTGGTAAGATGGAGTCAAGTGGAGGTCATGGCCCGGATTCCTGAAATTTCATGAAGTCGAGATAGCCTAAGATTTGTGGCCAAACTCAGGCCACTAAGTTTCCTGCAACAATAACAGCACGGCAAGTCGGAACCCTAGCCGTATGCCTTATTAGTTGTCATGCCTGCCTACTTTTGCAGTCTCGCCATCGACATGACCACTCATGACTGATAGATGGCAAGGCAGACTGTAAGCCATTACTCGTTTATCTATCGGTCAGCACTTTGGGCTTGTCCTTAGGCACCGCGCTCGCGGTGGCGAAGTGTGTGAATAATGCAGTATGCAGAATATGCACCTCATGCATGGTCCTGATGGTTTGCTGCAACCAGCCTATTAGTGACACCATTCTACTAAGGAGCCGATGATTGGCTGCCCTGTTATGCAGGACAAGCCTTGAGGATAGCATTGATCACTGACAGCCTCAGATCTATCCCGGATTATTTCCTCAAGCACCCGCTGCTTCCCGTGGGATAAGAAAAGAGGAGTTGTCAAGATCTGGTTGTAAAAAATCACCTAGGTGACTGCCTTGGTCGGATGAAGCAAGAACGCGGAAGTGTGACCGAAACATTCCAAGTGCCTTTTGAGAGACTAGGCAACGAAACCGACAAGGGCCAACATCTATAAGTTCCAACCTCCCGTTCCAGGTTATTTCTTTTCCCCCGTTTCTTTTTATCGTCTTGTTGACTTTTCTTTCTCGCATGGACGTGGCCCCCTCCCCTCTCTCCTTATTCATTACGCCAATGGTCTATTGCCACTGAGACTGAGTACTATCAACCAGCTCCAAGTCTGAGCGGGCATCAAGCCTGCCAGAACTCAATCACGTCCATAATAATGACGGCAGTAAAGTACCGCGCAGACAGGTATGTCAAGGAGCTCATAGCCAAGATCCGCATGGACAGAGATGAAGCGAGATATGAGGGGCTTGAAGATCACGCATACGACATCGCTGTGGACCAAGATCTCGGCCTCAGACTATTCCATGCCGGGTTGAGTCGTAAACACAACCGTCATCGTGCCGCGGAACTTGGGTGCATGGCCGGCCATAGGGACTCGGGGGGGG
>PYSP01000309.1:0-45491 GCA_003049395.1 Pseudohalonectria lignicola
TTTTGGCCGCTGAGAAGGCCCATTTACAAAGTCACAAAGATGGGTACCTGGATGGCCGCAGACCGCTCAAAGGCGTCCGGGCCCTAGGGAGGTGGCGATGGTGGCTGTGCTGGAGCCCCACATCCACCACACTGCAGATTTTGGTGCTTCAGAGATGTGTCGCAGTTGTAATCAGCAATCACAACAAATAATAACAACAATCCAATCAATTAAGCAATCGATTAATCAACTGATTTTATCGGCTTCTGTGATAAATTCGTTCCTCAAGGCTCTTTTGGGCAAACCGCTTGCGGTTTGCGTCTCCTGTCAGTTGGGAGGGGGGTTCCCGGAAGTCATGGTAAATCACACAGAAGGACACGTGACCATGTACGGGCCAGAGGCCGGTGCCCCTGGGAGGCCAGAGTCTTCAGACCCAATTGCGGTCGCAGAGGGAGATCAGAGAGAAGAGTTTACGCTTAATCATGCTGCCCAATTGATTGAATATGGTGCCACTAACTGCCTAACAACTGATGCTTGATGAAACAAGGCGCAATTGAATCGGGATCGCCCCTTCACCCGTTGCCCCTCCGGCTGTGACACAAAAAAATGAGGTGCTCCCCGCCACAGGTGGATACGCGAGAAATCACCGTTCATGGCAAGGATGGCGCGCGCGTCTCCCCCCTTGCGTTGCCGCGCAAATCACTCGCTCTTTCATCTTGCATAGGTACCCCTTAACACCTTGGCGGAAGCAAGTCGCTACTTCTTCAATAACATTCTGCGGGTCGGCGCGTGCCAGGATTACGCGATCTCACTGAACAACGGCCTTTTGCTCTTTGGCTTCTTTTCTTTTCCTTCTTGGCGAGCCTCTCGTTCCTTCTGCTAACGTGACGCTGGCGGTCTCACNTGTATCCTCTCTCAAAAAATGAACGAGTCGGTGTGGGTCCCGGGCGAAATTTCGCGGGGGGAAAGCGGGAGCTCCACCGTTTTCTCGTGCGCGTCCTCTAAGGAGCCTTTCGTTCCTCAAGGCACAACAAGGAAAAACCAACGAAGAAGAACAACCTAATAAATCTATAACAAATGACATTGCATCAATTATTGATTCCCAGTTGACCCCTTAACTCAATATCGCTCAAATCGCCTCTCCTGTGACATATGTACTGGCAAATATTCTGTACACCCCGCAGCCGATTAAGGGGCTTCGCTGAGAAAGCCGGTGCGATCCGTGATCCGTATCGGATTACCTGTGGCCCCCAAGTTTGCGGTCGATTGAGCCTAGAATCACAGATTGGCCCACTATGTGGCGTTGCGAAGGATCGGGGTGCCTCGCTAAAACCCGTACGGCTTTTGTTAATGGCAATTCCCCGCTGAGGGTCACAATCTACAACCCGTCTTAACTTTCACGAAACGCGTCAACCTATCGAAGCTTAAGTTTATGGAGGCTGCCTGATGACGTTTGCCGAGCGCTCGTTAGCCGATTTCGCTATTCCCATTTTGGGTTAAGCCTTTCGATTGTTGCACTTCTGGCACCTTCATCACGAAGGTATGGCCCGAACTCTTGTGTTCCTGGCACTTCAACTCACCCTAGCCGTGGCCCGGAAAAATCTGATCATCGACACCGACATCTTCAGCGACTGCGAGTGAGTCCCTCAAGCACTTGGAAATCTGCAGTCAATAAATGCGAGAAGTGTTCAGTACGTGACTGACACTGCTATGAACTATAACCTTCCAGTGATGCTGCCGCCCTGCTTCTCGCGGCGACCTCGCCCGACGTCAACCTGCTCGGAGTGAACGTCAACTCCCGCTCCTCATACTCCACGCTCGCCACCTCGGCCATTCTCGCGCACTACGGACACGGCGACAAGCCCATTGGAGCGAGACGACCACTGACCGATGAGACATTCTTTGATCGCCAGTCCTTCTCCCTGGGCGAATTTGCGAGCAAGGTCGCGTATCATTGGTCTGGCGGCGAGCTGGCCTGGGGCCACGCCGAGGACGCCTGGCACCCCGTACCGCTGTACCGGAAGCTACTCGCCAAGGCAGCCGACGGAAGTGTGACGATCGTCTCCCTTGGCTTCCTCGAGAATCTGTCGGGCCTGCTCAACTCCACAGGAGGCGATGAATACTCACCCCTCTCCGGCCCGGAGCTGGTCGCCGCCAAGGTTTCGGAGCTGGTGGTCATGGGCGGGCAGTACCCGTTCGGGTACGAGTTCAACTTCTGGGGCGACAACGCCTCCCACGCCGCCCACGTGGTGAGCAGCTGGAAGGGCAGGGTCGTTTTCTCCGGATACGAGCTGGGCAATGCCGTCATGTCGGGTGAGTCGTTGATGGCGGTTGGACCATGTGGGGACCCAGTCCGTGCAGCATACTTCTGGTATACGTACCGCAACCCGCGACAGTCATGGGACCCCCTGACGGTTCTGTATGCCATCCGAGGGCTGGGAGATCTTTTCGAGTTTGGCAACGAGAGCGGTTACAATCTGGTCAAGGCCGATGGATTCAACGTATGGATGCCCGACCCATCGATCACGAATCAGCACTGGCTGAAGCTGAAAGTCAGCAACGAGACCGCGCGCAGGGAGCTGGACCGGCTTTACCTGAAGGGCGCAAGGTCCTTTGCACGATCCTCCGCATCCTGTGCCGATCGTGCTAGGCATGGTGGGATGGAGAAGTTGGAACTGTGAGGTCAACGAATCAAAGAACCCGCAAAACAGCTAAAAAGTTCCAATTGCCTGCCTAACTTTGAGCCACGCATCATGCGGTCAGGTTATCCAATAATTCTTTCTCTTTTTTTTCTTCGCTACGAATCTTTTATCTTTACCCTATCATTCGACAGCGGATGGGACTTTTGCCTGGGGTCCCAAGTTGACGTCGTAGCCATTGCCCATTGGCTGCTGTCACCCCCCTTGCATCAAAAGTTCCAATCCAAGACCGTTGCTTCGGAGCAAAGCAGGACAATCTGCTCATGTTCACAACATAATCCTCCACCAAGGAAGCCATGGTCGGCTCAAGCCGTTTGCCCTGCTTTGGTGAGGAGGGTCGCACCGCAAGTTGGTCCCAGCCGGACAGCCAGTCAGAGGCACAATGGTGGGTGGTCAGCTCTTGTGGACCACATCCGCCCAATGGCGATCGCGCAAAGAAAAGTTCCGAAAAGTTCCCCTGCGTGCCGCGCTAATGAACGACATGTGAGATCAACTAGAGATTAGATGCTAAAGGAACCCGCCCCGGTTCTGCATAGAAGTTCCAAATGTTGACCTGCACGCTGGTGGGGACTGGAAGCGGCAACCTGCAAGGCAACCCCCGGTCTCTACATAAAAAGATCTCATGATGGGACACGCAGTTGGATTTGCACAGTCCTGATACACAGGGGGGCATAAAAGGCGCGGTTGGTCCCTTGATTCCTGGCTTCTTGAACGCCCTTATTCTTTTTGTGGCATTCCCATCTCTCATCTTCTCTAATTGCTCATAGGCACAGCCTCCTGCTCGATTACCGAATCTGCACATTATCTCTCCCTCCGTCGACAAAGCCCTCACCAGCTTTCGCTATTTCCCCTACCTTGGACGCAGACCTTCCACTGTCTAAGATTCTGATATCAGAGGCAAGGATGTCCGGTCCGCCATTCCCTACTGGCTTCTTACAACATCCGTCGTTGAGTGCTGGCGCGCAAATGGGTGTGCCTCGAGGCAGTGGCGGTAAACCCATCCCTACACACCCTATTGCCGACCCCCTCCCGCCTGATGAGATGTTGTTCGGACCAGTCACCGAGACTCAGCATGCCAGTGTGGCTGCAGCTCTGTCCCCTACTCTTTCCTTCCCCTCAAGTATCCCATCGGAGGAGACGCCTACACTGTCCTTCCCCCAGGGACGGAATCCGGGACTAGCTCTGCGCCACGCCACCCAGTCGGACTGGGCAAAGTTCAAAGACACCATCGAGCAGCTCTACATGAAAGACAATCTCACCCTCAATGTCGTCATGGAGGTCATGAAAAACAAGCACAAACTGGATGCAAGGTAATTATGTAGGATATCTTTCAGCAGGATCACGGACCGTCCACGGCTCTCCTTCCGAAGCTGGCTGACCGCATAAACTTCCCTACCCCCAGTACTAAGATGTACAAGACTCAATTCGCTCGGTGGAACTGGAGCAAGTACAAATCAAAGCGTCAGCACGCGAACCCGAACTCCGGCAGCCAGAAGCTCAACGGCAAGGGGAAAAGCGCCCCTAAAGGGCAAGACCTCCCTCTACAGTCGGCGAGCCCCTCGGGGATCTTTCTGCACACAAACGACGAGATGAAGCACTTCAACACCATGCTGATGGCGACGCAGCAGTACCTGTGGGGATCGATCGATACCGACCAGCATTGGAGAATGAGGTCCAGATTTGACGTCATTCTATCTCGGGATGACCGACGTTTACTGCCCTCCCTGCAGCCGGCGTTAAATCTCATGAAAAATGGGGATCTCGTCTCCGGAGGCCGCGTTCTGCGCCATGTGTTCGACCAGATGGCGACAAGCATAGCCAACCCGGACTGGGGTGTCTTTCAAGAGATATGCCTGGTGATCCCGATCATGCTGCAGGCCAGACGCCGAACGGAGCTCCTGGACTCTTTCTACCAATTTGCGAGCGGCTTGGCGACCGCAAGGTTAGGCAGCCAACACCAGCTCGCCGTTGCTCTCCGGTCAGCCACTCAACTGTCCAAAACCACCGGGGCAGGCGAGTGGATCTTTGTCAGCGGTGCCACTTGTAGCGCCGCAGCCGCTCGTATGGCGAAGCAGACTCGGAGAGTGGATCTTTATACGACGATCATGCGCATCTATTCTCTTGTCCACCCAAGTGCAGAAGAGGTGACGGAAATAAACGATGCGATTGATGAGCTTCTGGCCGACGGGGAAGCATCTGGCCCCCATCGCCCGAGCTCCGTTGGTATCACGGCCGACATTCTAGAGCAAATGGCCATCGAGGCTCAGCGTCACTGGCGTGTTGTCAACCAAGATGTTCCGAGGCGTCTTATGCAATTGCAACACCGGGTACGGCTGCTATGCGCGTTTGGCATTCGCCCCTTTGGCCTGCAGTTGATCCCGTATGTTTTTTCTTGGGCGCAATATGGCGATGGAACCCACAGCTGGCTGGCGCAGTTGAGCACTCAACGGATGGTTGCCGTGGTTGGGGGAAGTATCGACGATATCATCAGAGCAGACAGGGTAATAGACCTTATTAGCTGCCGAGAGACGCCTGAGCCCCTCCATGGGAAGTTACCTCATCTTGGCTACTTCCAACGGCTCGAACAACGATATCGCGGGCAGGAGGAGGAATTCTTGGCAGGTTGTGGTGTTGCTGCCAAGAGATGCCTGAGACCTCCCACGGGAAGTTATCTCGCTTCAGCTACTTCCAACGACTCGAACAACGATATCGCGGACAGGAGGAAGAATTCTTGGCATGTTGTGTCGTTCCGACTTTGACATTTCACAGATGGGAACGCGGGTTTGACCGAAGGGCCAGGGATCAGCCATGGACAGGTTCACTAATTAGGTAATTACACAGGGAATCATAGGATGGTAAGAGAAACAATTGAAATGGCCTCAACCTCGACGCCCAACGCTTCGCCATGTGACACCAATTATGGAAAGATTTCTTAGGCGGAGAAATCCAGACCCAAAATCAAACACATCTCCGATTGTCAGAGGGGACAGTTTCGGGCATCAAACCCTTTGCGGCTAGTAATTAGTATCTCGCTACCAAGCTATTAATTATGTGTGAAAGGAAGTAACTACCTGTAAGATGCAATTGCTAGCATGTAATCTATACTTCCGAGCAATTATGCGAATGGCAGATGTCGCAGAAGACCATGTTGTGTAGATACCGAGCTAGGTAGGTATGGCTTTGGAGGCCGCAGAAGGAAGAAAAAACGAATATCAGAAATAAAATGAAATAGCTGTCTAAAAGCCAGCTGCAAACACTTCTCTAGGCAAAAGATGTGGCACCGGGTCGAGCGAAAAGGGGAAGGGAAGCAAAACAGCGAACAAGCAGATAATTAGCCAGCAAAATCAAACCAAACTCGAAACGCCACGCAAGGAAACCAAAATCTTAATGCCTCGCATCTCCGGTCTCCATCTAGTTATCATTTATCCGTTCTGCTCTACTCATGGGACTATAGCAAGCTCTCCATAGTCGAGGGCCGCGTGTCAACGGACGAGGCACCGTCCGCGGCTGCAACATCATCTGAGGTCAATGATCCTTCCGGGGTTAAAGGTGGCGCGGCGTCGGAGGCGGCCTTCCTGTCTGCGGTGATGAGGTCCGCAATATCTGAACAGACTGTAGGGGGTTCTCTTTGTGTCAGCCGATGGTTACCAATCTCTTGAAAACCATTGACAAAGCTGAACTGGTTAGATGGAACAAAGGAGGGCAACACAAAGACTGACGTTTAGAGATGCTCGCCGCCCCCAAGATCTTCATGACTGGGACATCCTTCCCCACGGCCTTCCAGATCCACGACCGAATCTCCACAGCCATGAGCGAGTCGACACCCAGCTCCGAGATGCTATTGTCCATCGACACGGCACCGGTAGGCAGCTGAAGCAGGGACTGCAGCTTGGCCGTCATCTCGGCGCTCACGATGGCCAGCACGTCGGCCGGCGACTCGGCCGCCTCGAGCCGGTCGCGGACACTCGCCTTGTCAGCGGCGGTGGCGGCGCCGTCATCGTCGTCGTCGTCGTCGACCGTGTAGTGCGAGAACCGAGGGTCGCGGTGCCAGTGCAGCTGGTTCGGGTCGTCGACGCGGTAGCGGCTCAGGCCCGTGGTCAGGTCGGCGACCTGGCCGGGCGCGGGGCGACCCGCGACGATGGCCTCGAGGAACATGTGGTGGATGTCCCGCTCCGAGACGGGCGGGTAGCCCTCCCGCTCCAGGCCCTGGTAGAGGTTGTCCTTCTCCCGGTGGAGGAAGCCCAGGCCGTAGATGACGCCGATGTTGAGCACCGAGCCGGCTAGGCCTCGTCGGCGGCGGTCGGCAGCGAGGCCGTTCATGTACTGTCCGGATGCACACAACGTTAGGAAATTGAAACCAAGATTCAGGGGTGAGACCCCATAGAAGACAAAGAGAAGGAAGAAAAAAGGGGTTAAAAGTGGGGGAAACAAAGGAAAGGCCGTCACAACAAAAAGTTTCACAAAAAGAGCAGAGACCAAATTGGTTTTTTTTCAGAACAAAATTGATCTGATCGATTGAAACTTACCATGTTCGCGGCTGCGTAATTCCCTTGCCCCGCATGTCCCCCAACGGCGGCGAAGGAGCTGGTCATGATGAAGAACTCCAAGTCCCTGGCGCAGAAGACTTTGTCCAGGTTGGCGGAACCGACCGTCTTGGGCCGCATGACGCGGCGGAGCGTGTCGATACCCATCTGGGCGAAGACGCGGTCCTCGAGAACCATGGCGCCGTTGACGACCCCCCCGACGGGGGGCATGCGGCCCTCGACGCGCCTCCTGAGGGCGGCCACGTCCTCAGGGTCCGTGACGTCGCACCGCTCGATCTGCACGTCCACGCCCGACGAGGCGGCCAGCTCGTCCCTCCACCGGGGCGACATGTTGGGGTTCCGACTCGCCAGCACGATGTGCCGCGCCCCGTGCTCGGCGAAGAGCTGGCACAGGCTCTGGCCCAGATCCCGCGTGATGCCCACGAGGAGGTACGTCTTGTACGGGCGCAGCAGCAATCCCGCCTCGGCCGGGTGGCCCGCCGACACCACGTGGGGCACCGTCCTCTCGGCCCGCCAGTTGAGGACCTGGAACGACGAGATCGGTCTCGGGGTGTTGGTAGCGGCGGCGCTGGTGGGGATCCCCTGGACGAGCGAGGGCACCGTGGTGAGCGCCCTCTCTGGCAGGCGCAGGCCCTCCCCGGTGGAGGCGAGCGTCTTGGCCGTGGCCATCTCGATGGCCCTCACGAGGAGCGTGTCCGTGCCCGCCGACTCCTCGACGGCGACCAGCCGACCCGAGCTGAGCAGCGAGAAGCGCGAGTTGTACTCGGAGTTGTCGGGCAGCGCGTCCAGTATCATCTCCGAGACCTCGCTCCCGTCGGGGGAGAAGTCGAAGACGGACACCCCACCGTCCGCCTCACCAGCGGCTGAGAAGAGCGCCGCCTTCACCTCGCGCGGCAACGAGTAAGGGTGGACAAACACCCACCCGGCGGCGGCGGCAGCGCGCTGCTGCCGCCCCTCGAACGCGGCCGCGTCCGACGTGCAGGCCATCACAGGCCCGCCGGCCCAGGGCTGTGAGAAGAAGACCTCCCTGGCGCACTCGAAGAGCAGCCCGTCCGGCTCGACCAGGAGCACCTTCCTGTCGCCCGCCCTCCCGGCCATGGACAGCGCCGCGAGGAACCGGAGCAGGCAGGCCGCGAAGAAGGGGGAGCCCGCCATGGCCGCCGGGATCTCGTGCGCCAGGGAGGCGGGCACGCGGACGAAGGAGGCGTTGGAGCCCGCCAGCATGGCCACGGCCCGCCCGTCGGCTAGGTTGCGACCCACGCAGACGTACGATGATGAGGCAGAGCTGTCGTCCCGGGCTGCCCCCAGGCTGAGCACGTCGACGGACGAGTAGTACACCATGACGGTCATCTGGCTGGGGAGCGCCTCGCCCGGCCGGGGCAGGACGGCAGCCACAGCGCCGCCGTCGAGCAGCCGCGTCTCGTACCGGGCCGACCCGTCCGCCGACTGGCTCGGCACCACCTCGACGGGCGTCTCGACTGTGTTGACGGGCCTCGAGACGACACGCCTCGCCGCGTTGACCCGCTCGATGCCGGGCCGGTACGGCAGCACCCGCGGCACCAGCCGGCGCCCGCCCTCGATATGCACCTCGGGCTCGTGGGACCACAGCAGGCGGCCCGCGCCGGCGGCCACGGACTTGCCGAGGAGCAGCCGGGCCAAGGTCTCGGCGATGAGCCTGCCAGTGCCGCCGCAGTTACCATCCTCCTCACCCTTGAGCACGTCCAGGTCTAGCATCTGCAGCCGCAGGCTGGGGATCTCGGCCAGCAGGGTGCGCGCGAGGCCGAAGGAGGCGGCGTGCTCCGGGCTCGCGTCCCTGGCGCCGTGCGTCACCCATAAGGCCGCTAGTCCCGGCCGCATCAGGGCGCGGAGCGCGTCGAGCCTGCCCTCGGTCATGGTCGATAAGGCTGGCTCGTCCAGGTCGGCAAGGAAGACGGCCGCGGTGCAGCTGGCCAGGTGTTCGCCGTCCGCGGCATCAAGGGAGTCGGCCGTGACGACCTCGCCGCAGAGGGGCGCGAGGTGCGCGCCGACGCTGACGGTCAGAGCCTTGGTGGTCTCCGAGAGGCCCCCGAGCACGAGCAGCTTCTCCGTCGCGATGATCTTCGCCGGAGGATCCGGCCCGTTACTGCTACTGCCACTGTTGCTGCTTTTGCTGTCATAGCTGTCCAGCGGCCGCAGGAGCACCGCCTTCTCGGCGCTCTCCTTCTGGCGCACAGTGACGGCGAAGCCCGGCGGGTAGTACTGGTCGGCCCCGCGGCCCGTCCTCGCGAAGCCGCACGAGTCCAGCACGTCGGGCCAGTCCGGCGGCGTGGGCAGGGAGCCTGCGTCGCCGTCGCCACTGCCGCCTCCCCCCGTCGAGCCGTAGCCGGCGCACCGCCGCAGCCGGTCCTTGAGCGGCCGGACCGAGACGTGGATCAGCACCAGGAAGCCGCCGGGCGTCATGAGCCGGCGTATCCGCTTGAGCGTCGCTGTCGAGCTGCGCGCCTCCATGGCCGAGGTGGAGAGGATTACCAGGTCGTACTCCGTGGAGGACGCCTGCTGGGTCGCTGCCGCCGGGGCCCCATCCTGGCCGTCGCCGGCATCGCCGTTGCCCTCGAGGCCGAGGTCGAGGTCGAGGTCCTCAAACAGGACCTTGCCCCTCACCGGGCCCGTCGTGCCGACGCGGGCGTTGAAGTTCCTCTCCCTGCCCGAGGCGACTGTGTACGACAGGAACGACGACCGCAGGCCGGCCAGGACGTGCTCGCCCAGCCCCAGCTCCGGGTCCGTGACGCCCAGGACCTTCATCCTCGGGTACCGGTGCGCGATCTGGCCCACCACGGCGGCGAGGTGCCTCTGGAAACGGAGGAGCGTCCTCGCCTCGAACATGACGGTTGGCATCATGGCCTGCAGCACGTCCGGGAGGTTCCTGCCCAGCGTGCTAAGGAAGTCGAGTGCGACGAAGAATGGGGAGGAGAGGATAAAGCTGCTGAGACTCTCCTCCGTCTCGGCCGGCCAGGGCCGAGACACCATGGGGGAGGAGGAGGCCATCGTCGTCGCCAAGCTCCCCAAGCCCGGCGAGGGCCCGGCGGCTGTCAGCTCCTGCGACCGCGGCAGGTAGAAGGAGGCCACGCGCTCGCAGCTCTCGGCCAGGCTCCGGTCCGCCGCCGCGTCGTCATCGTCGCCGTCCATGCCCGCGGCGGACATGGAGACGATCTCGTCCTCCGGGTCGACTTGCATCACCGTGTGCAGGTAGAGCTCGTAGTCGTCCTCAGGCCTGGTTGCGGCGAAGGACCCGATTGTCATCCCCTCGACCTGCATCTCCATCTGGCCCGCCTCGTTGTAGATGGCCATGTCGCCCGTGATGGTGGCGGCCCCCTCCCTGGACATGGGCTTGAAGTCGGTCAGGTGCGCGTCCACGACGGCCCTCTGGCCCGGCTCGGCTCCGGAGTCGCACGTCGCCAGGTTGAAGCGCAGCCTGGAGATGGACCGCGGCAGGAACGACGTCCAGAGCGCCCTGTCCCCGGGCGCCGAGAAAGCCGAGAAGCAGGACTGGAAGCACGTGTCCAGCATGGCCGGGCTGACCTTGAGATTCGTGGTGTCCTCCGGGTGCCGCTTGAGCAGGGTTGTCGAGGCGAAGTTGAACCGCCGCTCGATCGACTCCAGGCCCCTGAACGGCCCCGTGTAGCCGAGGTCGAGCCCCGCCATCATCTGGTAGAAGGCGTCCGAGCTGACGGACATCGTCTCGGAGTGTGCCGCCGGCCGGGCAGGTAGCGCGCCCGCAGACGGCTCGCCTAGGACGATGCGCAGGCCGCCCTGGAAGTTCTTCCTCATGGGCGCCGAGCCGTCCGCAACGGTGGCGACCGAGGTAACGGTGAAGGTCGCCTCGATGGTCCCGCTGTCATGGTGGCTGTTGTGGTGATGGTGATGATGGTGGCTGTGCCTCCGCTCCCTCGACTGCGGGAGCACGGACAGGGAAAAGAGCACCTCGACTCCGTACGAACCGGGCTCGATGGTGATGCCACCGACGAACTCGACGTCCTCCAGCTCGACCAAGACTGCCGCCCTGCCGTTGAGCAGCACCCTCGCGGCGTCGAGCGCCATGACGCAGTAGGCCGAGGCCGGGAGGAGCGCCTGCCCCTGGAACCGGTGGTGCTCGAGCCAGGGGATGGTCTCAACCCTGAGCACGTTCCTCCACCTCATCTCGAACTCGTTGTCGTCCCGCGTCCGCACACCCAGCAGCTCGTGCGGCGGGCTCGTCCGGAAGTGGTACTGGTGCGACACCCTCGACTCGCGGTAGTGCACCTGCGAGTGGTCCCACGGATAGCGGGGCATCTCCTCGAGGAGCGATGAGGACGTCGTTGACTGGACTGCATCCTCCTGATCCTCCCCGTGTGTCCCCACGTGAGGCCGACCGATCCGCACCGCGGAGGGGCCGAACTGCGTCCACATGAAGCCGATGAACTCCGAAAACGCAAGGCTGTCCTCCTTCTTCCTCTCGAGCAGCCCGGTGTATGGCACGACCTTCTCCCCGTTCCCAGAGACAGCCTTTATGGTCTGGGCAGCCGGTCCCTTCAGCTGGGGGTGCGGCCCGACCTCGATGGCGGCATCGAACGACGAGCCGCCCATCAGCCTCACCGCCTGCTCGAGCGCCTCCCGGAACAACACCGGCTTCGTCATGTTGTCGATCCAGTACCTGGAAGACAGCTCCTCCCGCCCAACCACGCGATCATCACCATAGACGGACGATACCCACCTGGCAGCGTCGGCCTCGGCAGCGAGCGGTTCGATCCCGCACCCAGCCAACGCATCGCCGTACTCCCCCGCCGGCCTGGCCATGTGGTGCGAGTGGTAGGCCGTGTCGACGACGAGCACGCGGGCGAACTTGCCCTTCTCCACCAGCCACCTCTGCACGTCGTGGACCCCCTCCAGGTCGCCCGAGATGGTGACGCTCGAGGGCGAGTTGCTGGCCGCGAGCCCGACCCTGCCCCTGAACCCGTCCGACTCGCAGAGCCCTTCCGCCTCAGCCCTGTCGAGCCCTGCCGCGATCATCCCTCCCTTGGAGCCGCCCGCGCCGCCCGCGAGGTGCGCCGACAGGCCGCGGTAGTAGGCCACGAGGATCGCGTCGCGCGCCGACAGTCTGCCGGCGGCGTAGGCCGCCGCGATCTCGCCCGACGAGTGGCCCACCACGGTGTGGAAGCCCACCCCGAGCGAGGCCAGGAGGTCCACGAGCGCGACCTGCAGCGCCGTCGAGAGCGGCTGGGAGACGGCCGCGATGTTGACGCGGGAGGACTCCGCCTCGGCGAGGATCTCCCCCTCGAGCGTCCAGCCGGGCGGGTCGGGGCAGGACTGCAGCACCGCGTCGAGCTTGGCGATCGAGCTCTTGAACTTTTCGCTGCGCAGGAGGAGGCCCTTCGACATGGTCGCCCATTGCGCACCCTGGCCCGTGAAGATGCCGAGGATCTTGAGCTTCGTCCTTCCAAGTGCGGCGCCGCGGGTGCCCACCTCGGCGGCCGAGGTCTGGGATCCCTTCTTGAGGACCGTATCGATCGCCCGCACGAGCTCCTCCTTGCCGCCGCCCGCAGAGATGGCGAGCCGAAACGGCAGTGCCGTTCGGTTGGCGTAGAGGCTCCACCGCAGGAGCTCTAGTGAGTGCTCGTCGGCAGCGTCGATGAAGCTCCGGTAGTTTGAGACCATGTCCAGGAGCGACCTCTGGCTGTTGGCGGAGAGCAGCAGGGGCATCTTGGGGACCTGGCCAGCAGGCTGCTGCCCCCCAGCTGCATCCCCTGGGTTACGCAGGGTTGTCGGGTCTCCCCCGAAGTGCCTCCCAACGGGATCGTGTATCTCGGGCATGTACTGCTCGACAATAGCATGCGAGTTCGTGCCGCCAAACCCGAACGAGTTGACGCTCGCTCGGAGGGGGTGGCCAGGCCTGGGGCTGGGCCACGGAACCACCGCCGTCGGGATCTCGAGGTGGCTGTAGAAGGGACGCACGCTCGGGTTCAGCGTCTCGAGGTGTAGGTTGGGCGGCACCATCCCGTTCCGCATGGATTGCACCACTTTCAGCACGCCCGCAAGGCCCGCTGCGCCCTCCGTGTGTCCTATGACGGTCTTGACGGATCCCACCAGCAGCTTTTGTCGACTTTGTCGGCCTTCTCGGCCCTCTCCCCCTTCCCTCAATCGGCCAGGATTTTCCTCCGTCCCGGCCGTCCCGGCCGTCCCCGCTGCCCCAAAGAAGGCCTCGTTGATCGCCGCGGCCTCCCTCGGATCGCCGGCGTGCGTCCCCGTGCCGTGCGCCTCGAAGTACTGACACCTATCCCCTTCCTCCCTCGGGTCGAGGCCGGTCCGCCCGTACGTGTCCCTAATGAGCATGGCCTGCGCCTCCGGGTTCGGCATGGTGATGCCCTTGGTGCGCCCGTCCGAGTTGACGCCCGTCTCGCGCACGACGGCCTGGATGTGGTCGCCGTCGGCCAGGGCCCGGCTTAGGGGCTTGACCAGCAGGCAGGCGACGCCCTCGCCGCGGGCGTAGCCGTCGGCGCCCGCGTCCCACATGCGGCTGTGGCCCGAGGGGCTGAGCATGTGCAGGCTCGACTCGACGATGAACTGCTCCGGCGTGATCATGAGGTTGGCGCCCGTCACGCAGGCCATGACGCACTCGCCGCTACGCAGCGACAGCACCGCCTGGTGCAGCGCCACCAGACTCGAGCTGCAGGCCGTGTCGATGGTCATGGACGGGCCGTGGAAGTTGTAGAAGTAGCTTAGCCGGTTCGAGATGATGGACCTCGCGTTGCCCGTCGCGTAGTACTGTGACGCCGTCAGGTCGTCCCGCTGCGAGAGCGTGTCGTAGTCGGCCGTCATGATGCCCGCGAACACGGCCACCTTCTCGCCCGAGTACTGCTGGAGCGTGTAGCCCGCCGACTCGAGGGACTCATACACCGCCTCGAGCAGCATCCTCTGCTGCGGATCTATGGCCTCCGCCTCCTTGGGCGTGATGTTGAAGAACGACGTGTCGAAGACGCGGTGCGAGTCATTCCCCTCTAGGAAGTAGCCCTTGGGCGAGTTTGTCGTGCCGTGATACTCCCCATCCTGGTTGTAGAAACCCCTGATGTTGAACCTGCCGGAAGGGATCGTCCTTGAGAGGTCTGTCGGCTCCTTCAGGAGACTCCAGAGTTTGGAAGGCGACGTGACGCCCCCTGCGAAGCGGCAGCTGCTCCCCACAATAGCCACCGGCTCCGAGGGTGGTATCTTGTACGACATGGTGATGAGGCGGATGTCAACACCGTATGGAAGGACAAAGAGACTAGCAGGAGGGCAGGGACCAGGCTTGGCAGGTTGGCTGTCCTGGGATGTCCTGATCTTCAAGTTGTGGCTACCTTAAGTAGGTAGGTAGGTAGGTATGTGGGCAGGCGGCCGCAAATGGCAAATGCAAGGATGGGCGTCGTTCAAGGGCAAAGATATGAAGTGGAAGTGGTATTATGGGCATAGGAGAGGTATGTAATGGCAAAAGAGGGTATAGACTCGCTCCAAGTTAGACTGGACACTGGAGAGTGAGTGAGAGGAGCGTCAGTCGGGCAAGCTCATAAGAATGAGGCCTCTGGAGGGAGCCTGATATGTGCCACGAAGTGTCCTTGTTTGGGTATTGAGCAATGGGGCCGCGTGCCTTTTAGAGACACATGCAAGACCGTTGTTGATGGCACAGGTGATGTCTGGAGAAACAGGAAGAGACACCGACATGTGGACAGTGGCCCGGTCCTCCCAGAGCACAAGAGAGCAGCCAGTTAAAAGCACATGGCAGCTGGCGCCTGTGCTCTAGCTTACGAAAGGTAGGTTTGCGTGAGGACTGGTGGGTAAGCACAAGGTAGCTAGGGAAGGCAGGGAAGGCGTCATGTACAGAGGTAGGTACCCAAGCAGAGGGGAGCCCGGCAGAGCTTTTCGGTCAGGCGGCACCAAGCCACCTCAGGCCGACTGTGGTATGATAATGATAAGGTTCGGAGTTCCGTACTTGCATGGTCTCTGGTCTGGACAAAGACCCAGGATTATGGTACGGTGCGCGGTTGTTTTTCTTTTTCAATTTTCGGTGGGTGGGCGGGTGGATGGGCCAGTGACAACAAAGAGGGCAGATACGTACCCCTATCCTCTTTCTCCCCTTGATAAACTCATACGACTAGAGCAGAATATGCCCAGACTGGGTCATATCTTTCCAATGGCCGCTGTAAATCCAAGCTGGGGTGCGGTTGAGGCTAGCACTGGCTTCTTCGTGCCTTCGGGCAGGCGCTATGGACCGGGCCGTGTTGTTTTGCGTCTGCTGGCCAGTATCTTAGCAGATATGTATTATGTTATGGTGGTAATTAGCCATTGAGGCCATCCAGAAACTCTCATGTGTCAGTCATCCGCAAAGAAGGTGTAAATTTTCTTTACCAATCCCGGTGTCACTGTAATCTCAAGTGAATCAGACCCTCATAAACTGGCCGTTGCTCACTAAAGGGTGTGTCGAAGCTGGTCATGGGACCCATAGCCGCTTCCATAACAAACAGTGAGCCACGGGGTTTCGTCCTATCTGCTTTGAAGTGCAATACTTTCCCCCTCATATGAGAGGAGTGCGCTCTCATCCTAGGACCCTCAATAAATCAAGGAATAGCCAGGGTATCGGGGGTAATTACTTACCCTCCTGCCTTCCTACATGTATATTCTCCAAATCCTGAATCCAGACTGCGATAAGCACTCTCTCATGCTTGTGCCACATGTTATCTAGCCATTTTCACCACGGCTGTGAAAAAAATGAGACCGATTTTCAAAAATCATCAAGCTCAGTTCAACGTGACGCATTCCCTTCCAGTCTCGCCCTGATCTCAGTAAGCTCCTCCCGGATCCTCGCCTCCTTCACCTTGACTTCCTCCAGCGTAACGCCGGCCACGCTAGCGAACGAAGACGCCCCGGGAGCACCAGCGTCGAGGTTTGTAACGCTTGCGGCACCCAGTGCCACCATCTCGGACCGCAACTGAGTCAAAAATCCCTCAGCGACCCCGATGGTCAGGATCATCTGTAGCACCGGGGATGGCGCCACGGGGAATGCACCCAGTGAAACGTCCGGCAGTTTGCACAGACGGAAGGTTTCCAGCGGGCTGCTCTGTGAAATCTCGACGTCCACAAGTCGGAAGACGTTGTGATAGAGTTCGAGTAAGCGGACGTATGTTGATAGGACGAGAAGTACCGAGCTGGCGTCAAATACCCCCGCTAAGTTCGGCGGTGACGTGTTCCTCGGAGAAGCAGCGGACATTTGTCCTTCTTCCTCTGCCTGTCGGTCCTCTTGCCTGCTTGACCTCGGCTCTCCAACGGTCTCGACTAGCCGCCGGGAGAGGGCAAACATCACATCGAGAGGAAATCCCTCAGCCTGAGACTCGGCCGTGTCTGTTGCGGGTGATAGGTGGGCAAAGGCGGCGGCGTCCCCGTCTGACTGGACCTGGTAAGGCACGCGGAGCCCCAGCTCCCAGAGTTTTGTGTTGATATCTGAGAGCGAGCTGAGCCAGAGGGCGCCGGCGTAGGCTGACATGTCGGCTGTGAGTGGTGGCCGCAGCATGATTGGCCGCTGAACGCGGACTGCAACTTGACGATAAGGCTCCCGGGATGATACCAGGTGGTCGGAGCCTGGATGGAAGTGAAACCCCAGGCGGTGGTGTTGCTGATGATGCTCGTCCTGCTGAATCTCTTGTGGCTGACCCAGTTGGGTGAAGGCTGTAGACTGCAATCCCTGCCCATGGTTGCCTTCGCCAGCCGGGACAGGGGACATAAATGTCATGTCTGGGCGAGTGTTGGGACTCATGGAGGCAGGGGAGGTCCATGGGCCGCCGAGGGGGGTGTGCTGGCTGTGACTAGCCTGGCACTGCTGGGACGGAGTAAAACTTGTGACAGCGCCGGATATGCTTCCTATTGGCGGGTTTTGATGTGAGAGCTGTGGACTCGTATGTTCGTTCGGAGCGTAGAGATTGAGGGTATTATCAAAGCCGAAGCCGAAGCCTGTCATGTCCAGCATGACAGTGGGGTTGGGCAAAGTGGGCACATTACTGTTGCCCGTGTCTGTCGCTGAGTCCCCCGCTCGGGTGGTGCTGCAGAGATCATCCATGGATGTGGCCAGGCCATGGGGGGTGTCTTGGGCGAAAATCAGCCAAGATGGTCAAAGATGAAAGAAGGTTAGATTAGGGGGAAATGAGGACAGGGAACAGATGCGGGTGAGGAAAGGAATGGCGTGGGAAGACATACCGTGATGGTCTAGGCCTAGACCAAGGCCTTCTTGTGGATTGTAGGTGAGACTGGACCGGATGTCCGTTCGGAGTCGTCGCCCATATGCCTGAGCTCTCGCCGCAGGCGCGGCTGCTGCTGCCGGGTCTGCTGGCCCATCTCGGGACGAGGACACCTGTCGAGAGTGTTGCTTCCGCCATCGAAGTGAGAGACTCGATTTGCACTCAGCCTTCAATCTAATGCACCTCTCGCATGGCTCATCCCCAAAGCGCTTGCAGCTGAGCTTCTGTGCGTGACAGCGGTTGCATGCCCTCCTGATAGGTGGCTCAGCTGCCGCCATCGGACTATTGGAGGATGCTCCCTGGTGTTCCTGTTCTTCTATTTCTTCTTCTGCTTCTGCTTCTTCGGCGTCTCCTGCTGCTTGTTCGGAGTTGAGCCCTACGACGGGGCATGGGGTGAGATCCCTGAACCAAGGGGAGACGCAGCAAACACCGGACCACAGTAGTCATGTAGGAGTTCAAGTGAGAGTGCAACTGGGGCGTTCGGTAGTGCGTCCATGCCTGCGGTCTTAAATCGCCGATGTGTAACTGAAAACGCAGCCTCCTGTTGGCTGTAATATGGGTGCGTGAGCCCAGCGAGGGAGGGACGGGAGGGGCATAGGCGCGAGATTCGCAACTTGCTAGAGGCAGATAGCCAGGTGTGAGATCCAACCTCTTTCCGACTAGCACGGGGCTCCCGGAGACCAGCAAGTAGAAAAGGTAGAAAGTGACGGACCAATAAGGGGGGTTGAAATGGCGATGTCGCTCAGGAGGAGGTCTGGAACAAGACGGATGTACCATAAATCATTAGCTACAATGGCGGCTAGAGCGAAGTAATGAGTTGCAAAGGGTTGATCCGTCTGCGCCATGCTAGTGTCCACGGGTCTGCAAGTTCCTGAGACCGGCCCCCCATTCCGCCGATAATGTAGCTAGCTGGTCCAATGGGGCTTCTCAAACGGGAGGCGGCGGCGTGCCACACACGATGTCCGCCTGCATGGGCAGGAACCCGAAACCTCATGTAGGTGGGTTACTTGGGACAACATGTGGTGTGTCCGTGTGGGCCTCAGGGTTTCTTCATCGAGCCTGGGTAGGCCCAGTTCATCCTCGAGCTGCAAGCATGGCCTTTCTGTCTGCCTATCCACCCTGCTTGTAGCCACAGCTGCCCCTCCGTCTAACATTTTTCTTCTTCCTTTGGATGGTCTGGCGTGCTGCCCGCCGACCGAGGGACATATCAGCATGATACAGCTGACACCCCACCTCCCTGAAGGATTATCTGTCTTCGCCGCCTTCCTAGACCGGTTGTAGGTAGTCGGTGCTGGAAGGAAACAATCAGCCGCAACTTCATACTAGTAGGGAACAAGGTAGCCAGGGTAGAAGAAGCCCTGAACAAATGGCACGGGCTGTGAATGGCAGTTGAGTGGATCATCCGATCAGGTGCATACCAAAATCAAGCTCTTGATGACGTGCCCTGGCACCCGCTACCCAATCAGCCCTTGTCCAGACAGGCCTCCGAGGTTTCGTTTCACAGGGGTGTTCAGATGAGGCAAACGTTTCCAGTGCTAGCCAAAATGGGGATTTCCCACGAAGGCCGGCCTCTGAAAGCCTATCCGCACGGCTCAGGAGTCAGTCGAGTGGTATAGTGGCTGCATCTGACCATCGAGGTTCGGGGAGGAGGATCGATCCTTGGCACCTGAGGGCCCCCCCGGGCTTGACATGCTGAGCTGGGAATATCGAGGTGCGTGGTAACTATACAATTGGGAAGGGGCAACTGGAGACAGCGCCCTTGGCGGGAGTTGGGCGTCGGGCGACGGGCGCTAGATACCACGGCACCACGAGGAGCCCCTGGAGTTTTTAGAGGTACCCCATGTCTGTCTGTACGTGTGGAATGAATAGAATGAAAATGCTTCAGGTCGAGGAAAACCACGCCGCCGCCAAGCCCCTTGCCCTATCCGTAGTAGCACACTTGTGGGGTTACTTGCACTTTAGATGATCTCTCGAGCTGCGGACCAACGAAGGGCTGGAGAAGCCAAATGACGCCAGGTTGTGTGGCGGGTGGTCTTTCGACTCCGCTCATAGCGGCCCACGGCCGTCTTGAGATTGGGCTAACTCGCAAGTCGGTCCCTCGCTAGGTGAGTAGCCTAGCTTGTGTTGCTCAGGAATGAGTTGCTGTTGGGGGAGGGGAGATGTTGGGGGGCGTGGAGAACGGGGTCGCATTGACGAAAAGGGGAAAAGAATCAGTGGATCCAACAAAAATAGACCATCCCAACTGCTTCAGGCAACACAGTGTGGAGCGGAAGGGCGACATGATTTGCTGGCATTGCAGATAGATCAAGATCAGAAAGGGAAGGTTTGTGCGGCCTGCGAGGAATGACGGTCTCGCGCAGATGCCGTCGTGTAGTGTGGACTGTTGACTTGGGCTCATCGAGGGTGGGTGTGCCATTGTGCCATTGTGCCTGTACGGAGTCCAATCGGTACGTACAAGTGGGGAGTGGCGTCGTACCAGACTCCTACTAGTACCTACCTTAGACTCCCAAAACCGAACGCCGAATGGGCCGTGTTGGTAGTGAGAACCAAGTTTTAGTCCAAAACGGAAAGACGGGTTCGGATTTGGCAGGGTGGTCAAACTTTGCCTAACCCAGGACATGTTAGCCCGGGCTGAACCGTCCAGGAGAGGGTGGCTCAATGCAGCTAACAATGAATCCGACAAAGGTCATCCGTGGGCAGCCATTGGCCGACTTGGCTTCGACGGCGCCGAAGCGGGTGGGGGCTTGGAATCAATAGCATCAATACCTGACATCCAGCTGTGCTGGGGCTGGAAGGTGCAAGGTGGACGGTGGCAGGTGTCCAGGAGGCGGTTCGCGTCGCCATGCGTGGCAGTCGTACAAGTAGCGCACCGTCTGATTGATAGTGGACAACGCGAAATGGAGGAATGGAGGGAGGCTTTGTAGCTGAACCGAGAAGACCGAGGTGGTGTTCGAGTGCTGGCCGGCGAGCGCTGGTCGGTTCTCTGGCGCAGGTTCCTCCTGGCTGCCTCCTTCTGTGGCCTATTCGTATGATAAATTGATAAGAAGCCGATGTTGGTGAATTGGGACTTGGAAGGGACAATGATCCTGGCTCCGAACGAAGCGACTGTCGTGCGCAAGGTAGTATCGCTTCGTCTTTTATTGTCAATATTCAATACCTGATACGCGGTCATTTCCTATTTCCAATACCAACAACACTTACTAGTGCCCTTAGCAGCAAGCACGGATTGTGATTTTTGACAGGGTTTGAGGTGAATGAAGGTGACAGAGGTCATTGCGGCGGGCGCACGCCGTTGGCGAGGGGGAGAGACACCCAAGACACAGACTGATCCGGGAGTGTGCTGGCGGGCGATTCTGCCCATCATTGGCTCGGGGCGCTTGGGGCAGCCTTTGCTATCGTTACATTCTGACCCGCAGGGCCAGGGTTCAGCCGTGTGAGGTGACAACCGATTGACAAGACATCAACAGGGTACCCAGGTGGCGCCCAGGAGTGCCTTGTCCGCTTCCCGTTCGTAGTTCAGACGAAGATCTGAAAGCAAGGGCAAGACAGACATTGGGGACCAATCCGATCTTCTGGACGACGCGCTTCTGTTCCTCCCGCCATCTCCTCATGTGGCGGCGTGTACGTTTCCAGACAGAGCTCAGAAAAGGAGGTGAGTAACTTTCTGGATGTTTGCGGGTTGAGAGGGACAAGCGGTGTTACTCAGCTGTGCATGCATACATTCATCTACTATGAAGATGTGAAAAGGCAACTGCGCCGAGATGCGCGGGTCACTTGCCCCACTGCCTGCTGCCAAAGACGGCGCAACATGCACTGCGAAAGGGAGAACATACGCAGTAGGCTGTACGCAGTACATACTACTACATGTACCATAGTACACTTTCACTGATTGCAGATTGTTTGATGGCGCCCATTGTTTTCCCTGGGTTGCCTCTGGGGCATCTGGACATGTTGTGCGCACCCAAGCAAAGTCTTTCAAGCACGGACTAGGAGAGTGATCCCTGCCCAGGGCACGAGTGCTATTCAGTTTTCCCCCTCAATCCCATCCACTCGCCCGAACGTAACAAGGTGGGCGGGAACTCCCCCTCCTCCTCCACGCCTCTTTCAAAAAAGACTCATCGCGTGAGCGCCTGCCTTGGCTGCCTCCTTGGATCGATCGTTTGTGCTAATTCTGGGTTGTCAGTCAATACTCCCTTCTAGCTTTCAAGACATGAACTTGCTCCTGGCTTCGGGGCGCAAATGGTAACCGCGGGATCGTGTGAGACAGTCGTTGAAACGGCAAGGATACAAACGCAACATGTTGAAAGGTGGCTGATTCCGGGTTTCCATTTCCAAAATGTCGGGTCTCGCTGGCGTACAAGGTACCCTAGCCTATGCAGTCAAGCATTAAAGTGTGTACGTACATGTAATCCGTACCTAGCCTGCTTTGGTACCTACCTACCGAGGTACGTAGTAATAGTTCCTGGGTTCCATATCGAATGCCAGAGTAATAACATGCCACAGGAGGAAACAATCCCCTTAGGTCCGCATACTGCATCCCTCCAACAAGGGCGCGGGTGGAGGCATATTTTGAATATGCCGACTAATGGTAGACAGTGGTGGTGGTGCACATGCTGCCAGACTAAATTGCTGTCAGGCTCCCAACTGGGAGGAGGTGGGGGTGGGGATGTGTGTCAATCTGCTCATGCATGCAGGAAGGAGATCACCACTTGGATCAGCAATATGAACCAATATGTCATCCATGTTATCACCCGAACCTAGCGGCAGTACAGCCATTTATTTCTAACACCATCCGGTGCTTCTTAACCCACGACGAATCGGTTTTCAGGGGACTATCCGCCAGACTCTCGAGATTCAGGTATGGCCTTGCCGGGCTTCGAAGACAATTTTGGGCCTTTACCTCGGCCATCTTGGGAAACCATCTTCACCCGACATTGGCAATGGCGCCGACAACTTCAGACAGGTTGTGAGTGGTACTAAGGTATTCCGTCATGGGATGTCTCGGCAATACATGGATGTTTAAAACCACGATGGCGCCATGGACCCAAAAGAGGTCGCCGACCAAGGAATGCCATTCACTGTTAGATGCTACCTAGAACTGTTGACCTAGTCCTGTGCATCCGTTCAGCATATAGACAGGCTCATTAAGCCGGCGCCAACAGCGTTGGCCATGTGAATCACTATCTGCACATTACTTATTTCCATAGGCGCCTAGTTAGCCTATCTTTATCTTCTTTGTTCCTACACTGCGGGTATGGTTACACATAGACAACAGACTCTGCTAGTGCAGTGCTCCCGTCTTTAGCGCTCCCGCGTCCGAAACTAGTGGCCCGCCCTTCGTTGCGTCAGTCGCCAGTGTCAGTGCACATGAGACTATACTCGCTGGCTTTGTCCTACAATGGCTTTTGGAGGCCTATACGGCATGTCGTTTGGCTAGTTGTGACGATTAGGAAGTGGCGGTCTGAGGCTTACAACAATGGGCTTTTCGCAGGCTCGTCACCGTCAGACGTCGAATAAAAACCGTTCCAGAATTTCTGCACCAACAATGGCTAGAAGTGGCCAATCATGTCTATCAGTCCATCTACCTGAGCCCTCAATGGCGAGATGAGGGAACGATAACAATAGGCCGTGAATCGTTACCTGTGCAGAGTCTTCGGGTCTGGTAAGACAAGGAGAGATGATATACCGATGGATACTCTGCATCACAACTTCGATTGATCAAGATCCGACGAGTGAGAATTGAGCATTACACGACTGAAAGGACGCAAGGGGATGGAAACATGGGATTTTAAAGGTAGCACAACTTGTATTCAGGGCAGCTCGTCGTATAGAATGCGGCGTCGAGCATCAGTCAACGGTCACAGCAACATGCCAACACTGCAGAAAGAACAGCGTGTCTCAGGGGGTGGAGGCACAACGCAATGTCCTCGCCCCAAATCACCGAACACGAGCACCGCTCGACAGCATTTCCCCCTGAGGATCTGAATCATCAAGGTGCCATATATTTCATCATCCGAATACATGTGCAAGCGGCGCAGTCCACTGTCGCTCTCCGTAAACGCCCAAGTCCAGCCGACAGGTCACCCATACGACCCTAGTCCTGCAGCCCGACAACATTAACCACCGGGCCACGTAGATCAAGCGCATCGAGCACATCAAACGAATCGGAGGCTCAGGATAGATCGCGGGCAAGGGCCTTTGGGGGGGGGGCCGAAGTAACACCACAAGAACAAGGACACTAGCAGGAGCAGTGGCACCGATGAAGCTGCGATCGAGACATCAGTACACAAACCGTTTAGAGACGGGTGTTGTTTAACGCTATGCAACATTGAGAGGAATACCCGGACGCCACGTAGAGGTTCTAATTACAACCATGAGGAAAGGATATGATGCAGCCCCGTACAAGGGTGGAACGCCATGCCCCGTCAAAGGGGTAACACCACAGCGACCCCTCCGAATCTGCGAGCCCGTTTCGGCCCGCTTTGACCCGACCCACCATCCAGCATCTATCCACGACCACTGTCTCTCTCCTGCGCCCGAACTCACTGAACGTCGCCCGTCGCGAAGAGTTCTAGGTGGATCCTGTCGTGCGTAACGCCCATCGCCTCCAGCCTCTCCCTCGTGTCCAGCATCCAGGCCTCGGGCCCGCAGAGGTAGTACTCCGCCCTCGGGTCCCGGACGTGCAGGTCCGACTCCGCGTCCAGCCTGGCCAGGTCCATCCGCGACCCGCCGAAGTGGTAGTCGGAGCCCTCGATGTCGGCGGCCGGGTCCACCCGGCCGAGGAACAGCCTCGCGGCTACCCCGCCGCGGCTCGCCTCGACTATCCCGCGCACCCTGCCCGCGAATGGCCGCAGGTGGCTTGACCGCGAGGCGTGCACCCACGACACAGGCCGCCTGGCCACGTCGGGCGAGGCCTGCGTCACGGCGTCCAGGATCGACATGAGCGGGGTGGCGCCGACACCGGTGGAGAGGAGCACCAGGGGCGCGCCCTCCTTGGTCTTGTCCGTCGGGTCGACGAAGAACTCGCCCTGCGGGTGCGACACCTCCACTTCGTCCCCGGGCTGAACGCTGTCGTGCAGCATGTGCGAGATGATGCCGGGGATCCCCGTGTCGGCGCCGTCGTCCCTCTTGACGCTGATGCGGTAATAGTCCCCTTCCTTCCTCGGCGCCTCGCTCAGGCTGTACTGCCGGCTCTGCAGGTGGCCCATGTTGGGTACGAGCAGCTGCAGGCTGACGTATTGGCCCGGGAGGTACTTGGGCAGAGGCTTCCCGTCCTGTGGGGCCAGGTAGAAGCTCGTGATGGTGTCGGACTCCTTCTCCCTCCTGAGGACCTTGAACTTGCGGAACCCGATCCAGTCCTCGTGCTCGTGGAACATCTGCCCCTCCCGCCCGATGAACACACCGGCCAGCACGCCGTACGCGTTGGTCCAGGCGTCGACGATTTCGGGCGTGGCCGCGTCACCAAGCACCATGCCAATGGCCTCGATCAGGTGGTGGCCCACAATGTCGTACTGCTCCGGGCGGATGCCGAGCGAGACGTGCTTGTGCGCGATGCGCTCCACCGCGTGCGCCAGCTTGGGGAGGTCGTCGATGTAGGTGGCGTAGGCCAGCACTGAGGCGGCAAGCGCGCGGGGCTGCGCGCCCGTGGCCTGACTGGTCATGCTGAAGACGTTGCGCAGCTCCGGGTGCGCCGCGATCATGTTCTTGTAGAAGAGCGTCGTGATGGTCACGCCGTGCTCCTTGAGGACCGGCGCCGTCGCCTTGACGATGGCGATCTGCTCCGGCGTCAGAGATGGGGCCGCCTTCTTCGCGGCGGGCGCCGACGTGGGGGGGACGCCATTGGCGGCCACCTCCGACTGCGGCTCTGTGAAGGACATGCTGAAGGCCCTGAGGAATTTGGCTGGGCCTGGGGCTGGGGTTGGGGATAGGGCGGGAACTAAGGCTCGAGCCGAGACTGCGGATGGGATGGAGTGGCTGCCGTTGATGCTGCGGGAGAAGTGCGAAAGAGAAAGGCGTGGGAGTCTAACGGTCCTATTGATAGAGAACATTGCTGATGTCATCCAGTGCATGGAACTGGCCCACGACATTGGGGATCATCCCCAGTATTTATCCTTTATCGAGCCCCAATGTTGGGATCCATCTCGCCGACGGGAGTCCGGAGACATCATTGCTCGGAAAAGGCATTCTCTTGCTTCTCTCGGGGAGCGCGGCAACGCGGCAGGTTCGTCGTACGACCAGATGTCAGCGCTCCAGAAGCTGGGGGAGTGGCCAAAGGCACCCTGGAGTGGAGGAGTCCCAGGCAAACCAAGCAAGTCTTTCGCGTCATTTCTGTTCATCAAAACCCGTCATTAATAATTTGTGTACCGAATTATCAGTCCATATAGCCGTTGCTTGCGATATACTGGGATGACCGAGACGGCATCGGGAGGTGGAGGCTGTGGGAGTTGGCATCTCCGCGGCGGCTTCGCCCGGTAGAGCAAGTCATGACTCCAGTGAGACGGGCCCCACCCGTGCTGTTCCGATTGCATGAATCTGCAACGATGGCCGCTGAGAGGGTCTGGTGTCTACTATTCATGTTCTTAGTGGCTGGACCCCCTCTACTGACAACCACTGAGAGAGTGTCCATTTGGAATTGTGCTCATGCCCGTTCGCCTCTTTCAACCACGTTCATCCCAAAATGCAACCCGCTGGCTGCCCTGTTACCCACCGTGACATTAATATCACTAACGTGAGTGATGATGTGCTAAGAATCACTGAGTGTCAAGAGCTGCATTATCTCGCAAGTCTTGCCGTCTTATCCTCTTGACAAGAATCTTGGCAGAGCCAACTGACTCGGCGAGCCATTGATGGTACCGAGATTTGGCGCTTAATTTTGCTGTCGTAAAAGGTATCAAACCTATCAACCCCTGTGATTAACGAGTACCTAGACGATGTGCCTACAGTGCCTACCTACCCACCTACCTACCTACACTCTGCAGCCACCTGAGGGAGAAGCAAAGGACCATTGCCGCGGAACTCTCGACATTGGCAAGAAAACGGTCTGAATAAAGAAACAGGCCATAAAGAAAGCCAGAATCCCCGGTGACCGCCATTTTGGCCTGATGGACTGGTCCCAGCCAACAGGCTTTGTCAAGGACACGACCAGTTGTCAGCCCATTGTTGGTCATTGAAACCGGAGCTCGCCTGCCCCCAGTCAGTGTCGCGGCATATTAGCGGCTCAATCTAGGGGGATTGGCGGGGGAGGGTTACTGACGAATGTGCTAATTCCACCTCCAGTGTCACACACATGTATTCAATGACTTCGTGCAATTCTTGCCCACTGTCAACCCTTCTATTCCGGGGAATCCTGCCTATTGCTAACATGATGGTCGCCTTGGCACTAGGATGGCCCGGAGACGAACCGAATTCTTTACGGGTGGTATCTTCCACAACCGTTCATGTCATCGCTGCTAAGCATGACCTTGAGAGCCGCTGGGCGTGAAGTCAACCCCCGAATTTGGGACTAGCTCGGCATATTACGTGGTGTGCCAAGTCCCCAGAAACCAAGATGCCCGGACACTGAACTTCTCACCTCCGCGGACATCACGATGCCCTACCCATTCAGAACAACGACGAGGTTCGTCTTGTTTATCCAGAGACCCAAAATATGACGAACCTGTTACAGGATTTCCTATCCATTGTTACAAACGCCTGGTTTCTATTTTCGATGCTTTTGCCCCCTCCCCCACCATCAGCAGATTGCGGCGCTGATGAGCTCCAACATTCTTCAACGTCCTTTCATTGTTGTTCTTTGTTCTTTCCGCTGCAGCGACCGAGAATAGAGAGATCGCCCCGTCATGGCTGAGCTCTCAAAGACAAGATGGCAATGGGCATATGGATCTGATTGTTTCTTTCCATACCATCGAAGAACGAAGGGCCTGCTATCATAAATACCCAGGTGAGTGTGTGGGCGCTTGGGATGATGCACTGCACCATATTATCTAGGTAGGTATCTATACAGAGGGAGGACTGTCACTACCTTCGACCGGAAACAAATTGAATCCAGGTCTCCTTGCGTTCTGGTATCACGATAAGAATCCTCTTAGTTGAAAGATTCAAGACCAGCCTGTTGGTGCACAGTCGATATTCGCAGATTCTCTGTCAATGATGCTCCCTCATTCCGAGATGTCCACCTTCCCAAAGGTCGAGGCAAACGCTTCTCATGAGCCTGAATCTGGAAAGAGCATCGAGGTTTCCGTGGGACCTATGACTGGAGAAGACGCCAGGCTCATCCTGAAAGCCACAACTGAGAAGATTGCCAACATCGAGGCATACATCTCCCGTCTGTCCATCAACTTCATGCAGTGCCTTGGTAAGACTCCCGAAGAGTACAACAAGGGTGAGAGGTTCCGGATGGAGGTCGTTATGCCGTTACTGAGGCACTTTGATGGGCTTCAACAGATCGTGGAGGGATTTATGAGGGGGATCAAAAGCTCAGATGGATTCTGCACCTCAAAGGGGCTGGGCTCCATCGAGTCAGTGTTCGTTCAGCAGATATTCCCACTCGCTCACAAAGCCGATGCAGCTGACAGTATGCTCAATTCCTGGGATCAAACTGGTGTCCTCTCAAGTAAGATCCCAGAGAAGTGTCAGAGGCAGGGTAATATCGAGATGTGTCTGTACACTCTGAAGAGCCTCGTGATCGGGGTGCCTCGGCCGGGCAGCTAAGCACATGCTTGCTCACATGATCACATATCTCCAGCTTTGAGACAGCAACCCTACACCTCTGGCCGGCTGGCTTTTAGCTAAGATTCAGATTGCTTAATTAGGATGTCAAAATGCCTAATCACCTAGAATGATCACTAGTTATTTACTGTAGGTATATCCAACAGTTGCACAACCTGCAAATCGCGGACTGAGTACCTACGTAATGATCAAATTCTTGCCTGAGCTTAGGGAGGGATATGAAATTCTAGATTTAAGACATCCATGGAAGTAAACAGTTAAGACTCCTAAAATGACACTGAAGACTGTATAATGATATCAATAGCCGTGAAAATATTCAAGAAACACTAAGAGGAGCTAGTGAGCGATAATTAATTATTGAACGTGAGCTAATATTCTAGGCTGCGTGGTCACTGAGTCGCGGCTCTAAGCTAGAATATCGAGTCAAGTTCTGAGAAACGCGCTGGCCTACTACTGGTCGTCAGACTAATACAAGTCTCGATTTAGGTGGCATGTATTTTGTGTGGTGGATCATGGTGGTTACTGGAACAAGGTTGAAAGCCCATGCTGGTCTCTTTCTTAGGTGAACACTGTGGAAGAAGTGAGAGTGATCTCACTTTAATTTCGATCCCCGAAACGCCAGTCTCCAATTCAATCACGAATAGGTAGTAGGTACATTATTCCGTTGCTTTGAATATAGTATTATGAACGATGTATACCTCGCTAACTTAAACTAAGCTCGTTCAACCGCATCTTAACTGTTCATAACCTCTTGAAGCCTTATTCACCAAGTCAAACCGAAGCTAGCAACCTCTCTGATACAGCCGGGGAACATCGAAAACAAGATAATCAAAAGAAGGACGCGGTTAGTCACTCTCGAGAGGCTCGTGATTAACTTGAGAATATCATCAGCGGGATCTGGCATGATCAATCGAGAACACATATCAGTCACCATCGACAGGGACGCACGGCTCTAAGGAAGGGACTCGTTGATAAACTCCTAATCTGATTCACTGAAGGTACCAACTTCCCTCCCCAAGTCATCATAGCAGGTAGGCGGTCCTAGAAGTAGCTAGATTTCGATGCCCGCGTCCTCTCCGGCGCACTTCTCTACACCCTCCACCCCTCAGAATAGTTTCACCTCCACTACCGTGCCGCCCTCTACGCACCCACAAGACTGACCTTGTCGGAGGAGGCTGGAATGAACATAGAGTACCCATGGCGACACCCAATACCGAGAGGAGCGCAACTGAGCGCGGCCCGCAGCCCCAATCAGCCTCCAGACCGTCGTGCCTCACACCGGAATGGCGATACACCCTCGGCGGCCTGGAGCAGCAGCTCAGTCTGGCCCCGGGGACCATTATCTCGCTCTACGCGGCCGCGAGGCCGAGCGCCGTCACCGCCTCCCCGGTCTGGCTCGCGAGGCTCGACATAGACAGGTGCAGCTGCGGCCCCCTGGCGCGGATGGTCGACCCGGAGCACGCCGGCCGCCACCACGAGTGGGACGTCTGGGTGAGCAGCGTGCCGTATAGTAAGTACGACGTCGTGGCCGTAGAGGTCTCGTACGTCCTGCCGGCGGCGGACCCCCGGCGGCGGCGGACCTTCGTCGCCACCGGTGCCTCCGCGAGGCACTGGTTCCTCCAGCCGCTAGACGAGGACCACCGCCCCTCCGACTGCCCGGACCAGTTGGACTGGGAGACCGACTCGAGCCCGGAGGCCGACGGCGGCGAGGGCCAGGACGAGGGCAGGCGTCCTCTGTCGACCTGCACCGCGTTCCTCGAGCTGAGGCCCGAACTTGCCGCTGAGGAGATCGGACGCAGCCGCGGCGCGCGGAGAGGCCGGGCCGAGTCACCCTTCGTGAGCGAGTGCTGCCCGAACTGGAAGCGGTGCATCGACCTCCACTGGCCGACGCATTGGTCCGAGCGTCAATACTTACTCTCACTCCTCTCCAGGGAGGTCCACAACCTGGACAGTATGCTCGCATACTCCGAAATGGTCCGCCATGCCCAGGGGAGGCCTGCCCCGGACCCGGTGGTTGTCGTTCTGAGCCCCGAGGAGGTACTACTCGATGGACAGTCAGACGGAGTTGAGGAGGGGTTCGATCGGGTCTGTACCAGTTCTGTGGGACGCGGCGACGGTGATACGGTTGGGGATTCCTTGGCCGGCGGCAGCGACAGGCCTTGGACGCCGAGCAGCAGCCAGACGGGGAGCTCCAAGACACCTGGTGAGTCTGGGTCGCTTTAGAAGATGGGCTTGGAGGACACAGGGTTTTCCCCGCCACGCGTTAAGCATCAGTCAGGGCAAAATAGCAAGAAGCAAAATTGGGGATGATGGAGATCATGGAGGCATGGAGGACGACCAAAGGAAAGTAGAACTAAAATTAAATGCCGCGACCTCAATCCCCGCCTCACTAACCCGTTGATGTTGCTCTCTACGTCAGGTCAAGTATCACGTCATCCCCGAATTTGTATACGGCGTCCTTCAGTGCAGAGGGCGGTCGGAGGTCACACAGTGGACGAATGAATGGGAGACTGTTGGGAGCGACATGACAAACAAAATTCTGTGTATCCAAAATTATCTACTCACTAAGCACCCACTATCGATACAGCGTGTCTCCCCTCAGCCGGAAAGCTCGTACTTCATATCCGGCCGCGGTCCAACTCCTATCGCATGCGCTTCATGAATGGGCGTCGGGGAGGTATTATGGAGCTCAGACTTGCCAGTATAACCAGACATGGCTGAATACTGCCGCCCAGTCGGGGTGCTCCCCAGCAGCTCAGGCTTCGTCGGGTGGCCGTCCGCCCCGCCCACGCGGCCGGCAGCCTCCCTGGAGAGCTTCCCCCCTCGCGGGGCCGCTGCCGGCCCGGCTCTCCTCCCGTGCCTCCGCAGCAGCCAGACCGCGATGCCGACGGCGAAGAAGAGGGCGGTGACACCACCGGCGGCGATGCCGACCAGGGCGCCGGTAGAGAGGGCGCCGCCGGCCCCCGCCGCGGGCGTCTCGCTCGCCCCGGACTGATCCGGAGACCCGGGCCCGCGGGACGTCCCGGACGGCAACGTCTCCACGGGGGGCGGGGGCGGCGACGTTGTGTTTGTGGCGCAGAAGCCGGCAACGTCCCGGTTGGTGGCGTCGACGGCCACGAGGTCCGCGGCAGGGCCGCCACCTCCGGCGGCACCGTTGCCTAGACCGGCCCAGATGGTGAACTGGCCGGCGTCGTGGTTGACCATGAGGACGGCGGCCGAGGCGAAGAAGTGCATGCCGATCTGGGCCATGTCGTTGGCATTGACCTGCTGCATCGAGTCGACGAGGAGGTCCGGCGGGGTCTCGGAGAGGATGTCGCCCGTAGACTTGTCGATTTCCGGGTGGGGGACCACAAGCTCGTTGTTCTCGATCCGGGCGCTGAAGCCGTTCTGGAACTTGACCGTCAGCGCGCCCCCGTACGGCGTCTGGCCCTTCTTGTACCGCAGATTGTACCAATTGACGCCGAAGGAGCGGTCCATGCTCAAGATTGAGCTGTTCGTCTTGGACAACAGAGTGCTGACGTATGGGTCGAGTCGGAGGCGTACCAGCACTGGTAGGCTGGGGTTGACGCACGCCGTAAGGGCACTGGACTGCGAAGTTGTGGGGAACAGGCTCACATCGGGTCCGCCGGGGAGGTTGAGCACGAGGTCCGTAACGGTGACGACGATGCCCGACGCACAGTGTTGGTGTTCCGGCGTCAGGCTCTGTGTGTACTTCTTCTCGTCGGCCTTCACCCTAGCCTTGTCATAACCGCCGAGGACCAGTGAACCGTCTCTGCCTCCGAAAGTCCCCATAGAGATGCTCCAGCTGCGGGAGCCAATCCTCCCAGAGGATTTCAGTGTCTTGAGCAACGAGGAATTGGTGCCAAGCCCGAACGCATTCATGGGAAAGTAGGCCTGCTGACCCCAGTCCTTCAAGGGAGTTCGCATGGGAAAGCGAGGCAGGCTGATGTTGCTGTTGAGAGTGAGCGTGTCGAGAAACCGAGTGTTTTCTGGCCAGCCTTTGGCCTCGTCGTTGGCGGAGAAGAGATCCCCTTCCGTGGCTCCGGCGAGGTTGCGGGACTTGGAGGCGGAGCCGTTGAAAGAGCCCCCGCGAAACGTGGCACAACCTTCCTTTGTGTAGTTGGCGTCAAGTGCGTCGCAATGACCGTCGGGTCCGTAGATCAGATACCCATCCTGCCACCTGGGTTCTGGAGTTTTAGCTGGCGGTCCCGGAAGCTGGCGGCCTGGGCCAAGCGCAAGACGCTATAGTAGTAGTTTGCGACTCTAGAATCGGTAAGGGGGCACGTACCATTGCGGCAAGAACGCGAGACGCTGTTGAGGGTCTCCGATGCCCATCTCGACGCCACGGGTGGTCTTCTTGCCGTTGGCGAGGGCAACATGGCCGACTCTCATTGCAATTGGGTACGGCGCACAGGCTGCGTCTACTTGGTGGGTGACGACTGAGAGAAGTAGAACCACCAAAAACCCACCCCAAACCTGAACCGTTGAAGTGAGATGGCGGCCATCCTGTCGTAGCAAGCACGGCCCCATTGATAAGAAACCTTTTCGAAGAATCAGAAGAGCGACGCCCACGTTGCAGACAAAACGACCACCAGGAAATCGGAAATGCAGAGCAGAGAGGTCTCGCATCAGGGTGTGATAGATTGCCAAAGCCGCCACGACAAAACTTCAGAGTCCTTGCGTCGCAGCGACCGAAGAGGCAATTTATCAAGCAACGCCATGCTTCATTTCAAGATCAACAAGCGCTTTGTTAAGCGCTCCATCATCATTACAGGACTCCTCCTCCGGAGGTCCTTCAAAATGGGCCCTTTGAGGATTGTACTGCGTCTGAACCCGTCCTGTGATGTCTCCAAGCCTGCGAGATGTTTGCAGCAACCCTGGTCCCAAGGTAAGCTGCTCTGTGTTGCCAGAACCAACAGCACCCTGAAACAAGGAACGGCCAAAAAAAGCAGTCCTCCTCCACCGTTCTTTTTCTCACTGGGTAATAATGGGACGACTGACCGGGGGGGCATGATGTTGGCACAGCTGGGTAAATTGCGGTTACCAGACTGTCGGGTTCCTGTGGCCAACACACTCGGCGCGTATTCCGTAAAGCCATCGAATCACACCTGGCCGCACCCCTGAATACAAGCCTATGGGTGCCAGATGTGGACTGAAAGTGAGCATCCGAGCCCCCCAGTGCCACTTGTCTGCAGCGTCCAGCCGCTGTGCTAGCTATTAGAGTGAAAGGGGCCGAAAACAATCAGACGCGCCCATGTCGGCGCCTGGCCATCCCAGCGCTTTTCTGACTCTTTCCTCGTCATACAATCGCCCATTGTGTTGTCTTCTTCTCATACTTAAAAATGGCTCGCAGAGACGGGCGTTTCGGCCATCTCTCGTGGATGTCATGATGCCGAGACCGTCCCATCTTGCCGTTAAAAATGCTGAATATGCGAATAGGCTATTTCCCATCGCTCCGGCGGTTCCCTGCCAAAATCGCGCTTGCTTTTTGCATTTTGTTACTCGTGTTCACGACCCGCTCCGGGCTCCCGGGCAGGCCACACCAACCCACCTGGCTCCGGCGGCACTCGCTCCCGAAGCCGCCGCCGACGACTCTACCAGAGGCGGAAACTCTCGGACTGCTCAAGGCTTATTCGGCGGCTAACGAGTCAGAGTTTTGCACCGATCGGTTCGGGCCACAATATCTCTACGACATCCGCGACCATGCGTTCCAGTACTGCTCGGGTCCGCCCTCGTCCGGGGGCACGAGCCTGACCTGCTTCCACAGCCACGCGGCCGTGGATCGGGTCGACTCACTCTGCGTCGCCCAAGGCGCCCTGCTGGACCCCAGCCGCACCTTCACGTTGAACTGCGATGTTCGAACGCCTGACTCAGATGAGTCGGCCCAAGGCCTCATCCATTACGACCAGATCGCCAAGTACTGGTACAACACTGGCGCTAAATATGTCCTCGAAAACTTCCTCCGGCTGAAGAAGGGCGATCCATCCCCTCCAACATCTCCTGCTGTCAGCAACACTGTCCCAACCGACCGCCCGCCCTTCGCCATCCTCGTCAAGCGCGAGGGCGAGGGCAACGTCTGGCACTGCCTGATGGAGATATGGTCACTCACGCACACGCTCGATGTTCTGCGCCTGTCGGGCGACCCGGCGCGCAGAGGGGCGTCCATTTACGACCCAGCACGCGACGACGCCCAGGTCATCATCCTGGACGAACACAACAACGGCCCTTTTTGGCCCCTCTGGAGGCTTCTCACCGGCCGAGAACCCATCCGCCTCGCCGACGCCATGGGCTCGCCGGCACTCTCTAGCCCTCTCAACCTTGTCGTACCCCTCGCCGGCGGGAGCAATCCCATGTGGCAGAACGACTGGGAGGACCGCGACTGCCGGGATGCTCCCCTGCTGAAGGTGTTTGTCAGGCGCGTGATTGCACACCTCGGCATCGAGCCGTTCGAGCCGATGGCTTTGCAGCCAAGGCAACACCAGAGACAATTACAGGCAGGGAGAGGAGGGGAGCATGGTCAGAAGCTTCGCCTGACCTTCATCAACCGTACAAGCACGCGCAGGATCCTAGGCAATGACGCTCTCTTGGATGCTGCACGACGGCGCTTTGAGAACGACCTCGATATCCGTTCCGTCGATTTCGGGCCCGGCATATTGTTCTCGGAGCAGATTCGGATTATCCGCCAGACAGATATCCTGGTCGGCGCCCACGGCGCCGGTTTGACGCACGCCATGTTCTTGCGTGGAGTCTGGGACGGAGGCCGCGGCTCGGCTGTGGTGGAAATCCAGCCGTCGGGGCTTTACCATAAAGGGTTTCGGAACCTTGCCATGATGCTTGGCCATGAGTACTTTGTGACGCATGCTAGCATGACGGGAGGGAGTTTTGAGGGGAGCGGAGAGTCAGAACAGAAAGCAGATGGCGCCACAAGCGGCGAGCAATCTGAAGCGGAAGAGAGAATAGAGGGAGACGGCAAAGAGGAAGGCAAGGACACACAGAACCCTAAGCTGACATCGGGAAAGAACAAAGAGCAATATGGGCAGTCGACCAGCAAGGTTCTAAAGAGGAGGGGCCAGCTCGCTAAAAGAGACGAGTGGCACTCTGCTAACATCAGAATCGGCGAGATAGAGTTTTTGGAGATAATAGGCCACGCTGTTGAATCCTTGAAGGGCGGGGTGGGCAATTATACTTAGTGCCGCATCACAATTATGCAATATGATACCTGTTCACTTTTCGGTATACGTACTGCATACAGGCTCACCAGACAAGGGGATCTGGTTTGGATGGATACAGGCTAAAGCACTTGAGGGGTGTGAGAGTCACAAGTTGCAAGTTGCAAGTTGCAGCTCAAAAACTTTTGGCAGTGGGATCTATGGCCTATCTATGCTGTACCTAGAACACTATTCCGTGGGTGATAGTGAGCAGATCATAAAAGCAATTCATCGTATCTGGCTGTTTTTTGTCTCCTGGTCCCTCCTTCTTTCTCTTGACAAACATTAATCGAACCCTGTGTGAACAAATCCGAACCCATCAAAAAGTTGCCTTGTCACAGCGTCGTGGAGATCGGGGAGACTGGATAGCACTCGCCTTGCCTTGCTCCTTGCTGATGTGTCAAGCAAAGTGCAGTAACAATGTGGTAATGGCAGAAGAAAAGAAAATTCCCCACTCGAAAGGACGGCGAGGAACGCAAGAGCTAGAAATGTCTGTTGTGAGCTTGTCGCTATCACTCCTTCTTCTGGGTGAAGTGACGGTGCAGGCGGTTCTCTCCCTTCTCGTATGGGTAGCCAGCCTCCTCACGGGCCATGTCGTTGACCCACTTCTCCTCACCCTTGAGGCCGCCTTTTCCATCCTTCTCTACGCCAACCTCAGCCCACTTGGCAGCCAGGTAGTACCAGCCGATGGCGTTGCCGACGGTGCCGACCTCGTCCGACACGCCGTTGGCAGCCTCTTCACTCATCTTCTTGTGTAGCTTGTCGTCTTTAAATAGGGATAGGAGGTGCCCGGCAACCGCCTCAAAGTCGCCGGGTTCGACCAGGAAGCCGTTGGTCTTGTCTTTGACCTGCAGTGGGATGCCACCAACATTCGTGGCGATGACAGGCCGGCCAGCGTGGAGAGCCTCAGAGACCTTGACCTCGAAGCCCTCACGGGTCGAGAGCTGGAGGACGACATGGGCGTTGGCTATGAGCGTGTTCAGTAGCTGGTCGTTCGGCTCGAGCCGCATGACGCTGATGTCCTTGATGAGCTCCGGTACGTTCTTCTCCTTCTCTCGCAGCTTCTCAATCTTGACTTTGGCATTGGAGTAGACATTGGATGCGTTCGAGCCCTTCTTATGCTTCTCATGAAGCCTCTCAATCTGCTCTATGACCCTGCCGTAGTCGATGGATACATCCGGGTCGTCCTTCTGCTTCAGCTCGCCCTTGTGCTTCTCCTGCTCCTTCTTAATCTCCTCTATAGCCTCGGCGTAGGCTATGAATGCGCCTGGGTCATCCTTCTGCTTCGCCTGCAGCTTCTCAATCTGCTCTATGAGCTTGCCGAAGTCGATCTCACCCGCCAGGTCCCTAATCTGGTCCATGACTTCGCCGTAGACCATTGTTGCGTCCGGATCGTCAATAGAGCCGTTGCCGCACACGATGAGCTGGGGAATGTCGATGCCCTCAGCCTCGCAAAGTTTGCGGAAGCTGACGTACGACTTGATGACAGTGTCGATGCCCTTGGCCGGGTCGAATCGAGCGACCTGGATGATGTACTTGCGCGTCCAGTCAATCTCGACCATGCGCTGACTGTGGGCAGCCACATTGTAGAGATGCTGGTAGTAGGCCGCGTGCGCGAGATCAATCGGCTTGTTTAGGCCATCGAGCCAGTCGGTGGTAGCAGGGAGATAGGTGACCTTCTCACGCGGAACGTTGCCAGGGACGAACTTGGGAATGGGGTGGCTAATGAACATGTCGGCGTGCTGGATGTTGCTCCAGAGGAAGTCCCAGACATCAGCCTGTGGGGTGCCGGCTTGGTCCACAAGGTCGCTGCGGATCTGGATGTGGGACCGGTATAGCACCGGGCGATCCGGAGTCTTCTCCTTGATCAAGGGGATCAGGGACGGCATCTGCGGGTCGTCAATCTATTGGAATGAACATAGTTAGTATCCGCGTGTACATGATCCACAGAAACCTAAGAAGTGCTTAGATGACGTCTCCACAAGCACTTACGATGATAACATCGGCACCACCTCCCAGACCTGGGGGACACAGAGGCCCACCCTCAGTGAACCAGTAGCGATCGGCGTTTTCCCAGATCCAGTTAGTGATCGAAGCCTTGTCCTCCCGAGAGATGCGTTGGTCTGGGTTGCTGACACCCTGTAGGATGTTGTGGATGTTCTTGGTGACCCGAAAGACGTCAGGGCGCGGCTTGGGGACTGTTGAGGATTGGCATTGGCTCCCGTTAGTTGTGTCTCTTCATTCCCTGTAAAGGCTGTAGGCCGATTAAAGTTATGGAGGTGGAAACTACTCACCATACCACTTAAGGTCGACGTCCATCAGTTGGGAGAATCGGACGAGGGCGTGGCGCATGAGAGCCACACCACCACCCTGGGGAGTGCTGCTGAAGAAGGCGACCTTGATCTTCTTGTCCGTGAGCTTCCTAGCGTATGTCATCATCGTCTCCCATGAAGCAGCCGAGCAGGCGTTCTGGTTGTCCTGGACCGTGTTGAGTTGAATCTTGTACTCATCATCGGACTGGACGATGCCTCGGTGGCCAACATGCAGCAGGGGGATAAGGGAGGGGCCAAAGTTCCTGTAACCGACGAAGAAATGTCAGTGAGCCTCGCGACGAGAGGGCGGAACTGAGAAGAGTGGTCACTCACTTGATGCACTTGCGGGCCATTGAGTCGGCGTGATCATCAAGTGGCTTGGGGGGAGCTTCTTTATGCTCATCAATGACAATTGGTATGATATCGAGGTCCAGCCAGAGGCGAGAGCACAGGGTAGGGAACATCGCATTGACTCTAGCAAAAACACCGGCACCAATGATCTTGACGTAGTGGTTTTCTTCGTAATTCTTGAGGAGATTCGTAAGTTCCCTGATGACATCGTCCTCGGGAGTCCTCAGCGAGTAATACCCCATATCGAAGTCAAGAGGATACGTGATGTCACGCATGGCCAGCCCGATGTACACTCCTTCGGTGCCGTTCCCACGGGGGGTGGCAGAGATCCCCAAGTACCTCGGCTGCAGAGAGCAGTATTGTCAGCATTATTCAACAACCTTTGGGTTTTGCCTTTCTTGATGCAGGTTTGGTGACCTGGGAACAGCACGGCTGAGGGGATTCTGATCAACTGCCACCCAGCAAAAGGAGAAAGTAGGCGGATCCAAAGCCGGTCTTCGGTCACCAATCTTCCAGTGGCAAGCCTCCCCCTGGTAGCCGCAGATGACTTCAATGTGACAATCTGCTCCAGGCGAATACCACTTCGGCCTCCAACTCTTCTAAATACGAGCAGGATATAAAGGGGATGTAAAGACTACTCTTTCATGCATATCCGGAAGGTGCTTTTTTTTATATATGATATAGGAGAAGAATTGAAGGCAGGCTAAGTAAGGTCATACCGGGAGCTCGATTCCTGGCTTGCCTTCCTCGGAGATGATTCCGGTATTGCGGCGCCGAACGGACGTCGAAGCGCCCACGGAGAACTTGCGAGCAGGGTGGTTTTTTGACATGTTTGCTAGCATGTCGACCGTTTGTTCTTGTTGCTGATGTGATGATAGGCGAACAACTCAAGGGAGGTTCGCGGCCTTGAGGAGATATGTTGAGGTTGAGGAGAACGAGGAAGGAAAGAGGAGAGAGGAGGGTGAGAAGATTCTCAACGAGGGGGGCGGGGCGCGAGAGAGGGATTTTGTACAAAAAGGTCACTTTGGCCTGTGGGCGAATACATGTTTGCTGGAAAACCCTAGCGGCAGCTACAGCTCAGGTTGCGTCCCGAATAGGAGATGGGAAGGAAGGATCGGTGACGAGCCTTTCTGCCTTCCTTCTTCGTTCTCCAACAAGTCCTCAGTCTTGGATCTTGGTAGGTCAGAGGTACACGACTGTACTTGTAAGGTAGGGACTGCCGAACTTGGGTCGTGGGTTAGGGAGGTGACCCTAATTTGACTGCAGTACGTAGTACTTAGTTTTACAAGCAAGTCCAACCCGCGGGCGATGCACGAAAAGGCGAGTACGCGCCTCAGTGGAGAGACATGACAGAGGCTAAGGCCCAGCGCCGTGCATGGGAGGAGGGAGGGGCAGCATGGCACCTACCCACACGTCTAATGCTTGACCCTGCAGCCCACTTAGTGCGAGTGCACCTTTATCCTAACAAAGGGGGAGCTCTTTCCCTAATCTGACCAGAACTTGGCCAGAGACCAAGTCTCCCCCACTTCGGTTGACCGCTCTCACCGACTCTTTCTTGATGGAAGGGGAGACAAGAAGTTCTTGCCTTGTAAGTAGCCTCTTCCAATAAGGCACCGCAACCCAGGTTGACAGGCTAGGAGGTGTAAACCTACGGACTTACCTAGGCAGGTTCTCTTACGTACTGGGTACGTACCACGTACGTATAGACATCACCTTAAGAACCTCACACCACATCCGGCGCAGCGAATTTTCCAACCCATCCTTAGGGGAGACTTACCTGCGTCTCCAGCTACTCTAGGGAGCGCTTGTCCTTCAAACTTCACTCTAAGCCAATAAGCAAAATTCCCAGCAGAGGTGCCTCCCGTCTGCAGGGTAAACGAAGTAGATTGCCCATATATAGACGCGACAATCCGGCCATGGTCAGTGGCTTCCTTCGTGTTTACGGGTGGCGGGAGCAACATCCCATGACGGATGTGTGCTTCAGAGGAATCCGGAGAAGGAAGAGTATCCGCACGAGGGGCACATAGAGGGTACTCGGGTGGGTATGCTACTAGGAACCTAGGTAGCGAGCTGCTCCGGAGGAAGGTTTGACGGATCAGAGCAATTACTTTACCACAGGCATCATGTCCGACAGGGTGGATGTACAGGCAGAGGGTGACATAACGAGGGGTAAACCTAGGACCCGCTGAGACATCCGACCCGTCCTTCCCGCGTCCACTAATTTCCACCAGGCGGTATGTTCATTAGACAGTTGGCACCCGATCTTCAACGTCCAACGACGCAGGATTGAAAATTCGTCGTCTAAAAGGTAGTTTCCATCGCTCAGGATACGGAGACGTACTACCTTGGGACTGAAGGTGGAATGTTGGGCTGAGAAGCAATACAACCCAGAGAGAACAGATCCGTGTTTTTTCTCCTTGCTTCACAAACAACAGCCGCGCGACAACAGCGCCTTTCCAGCACGGGTACAGAGGACTTTCCTCGACCAAGTTCACCATCGCCGTTCCAGCTGCTTATTTTCATGTCACACACTCAGCCAAAGCGGGCCTGAAGGGATCTCTCATCGCCCCAGGAACTGCTATTCCAACACAATGCGTGGGGCTCCTACGTACTATGGGTAGCCCCTTCACAAGCTACGTTAGAGATCCCCGCGTCTAAAATCGATTGTTTTCAAGGTTGGAAGTGGATAACATTGAGCCATCTGCTCGGGATGCAACACTAAGTCTAGTGGGCTACAGAAGTACTAGCGCGGCCTGCGTGTGCATGCGTGGCGAGAAGTGGGCACGGAAAATGGCGACCGCGGGGTCGGATCCATTTTACATTTTCCACTGTTCTGAGTCAAATCCGTTGAGATGCAGTTACTACTAACGTACCGCCATCGACGCCTGCCGGCGGTGACGAATACCTCGTGCTCGATGGAGGGCAGGACGATGACTGAAACGACTTCTGCTGGCAAGCCTACCAGCTCGGACAGGGTGATACGGGACTGTGAATCCCATTAAGATGTGTCGTACGATTCGTTGGGCTGGATGGGGCTTCCAACCCACCACCTTTAATGGGGACGTCTTTGTGCTGTGCCCACTTTGGGTTTCCCAAGCTGCCTGGGCGTGAGGCCGAGAATGAGTGCGAGGAAAACCACGGAGTACCTAGTGAAGATGGCTCTACTCCGTACACCACGGACGTGCAGCCCGCACAGTCACTACCCTTCTCCTTGATGTTGCCTGACAAAACTAAGCGGCCATTTGAACTCTAGCAGCCAGGCCCCGTCTCGCTTGCTTCGCTTCCATCCAACAGGAAGCGCCGAGGGATTCCAGGGTCACTGCCGCCGTCTCCAAGTGGATGGAGGCTCAGAAGCACGCCATGAATCAATCATGTGGCCGACCATGGCCTCAAATCAAGAAGGCCTTTTCATCAAAGGGCTTTTAGCGGAAAGGATGCGTAGGAGGTAGAGGGCCGCCAGCTACGGAGCAGATGGGATCTCACAAATGAAAATTGTGCACCCACTCTAATTAGGTACCCATGCCCCGAAAAATGCTCAGGTTGTCACACCACATAAGAGGACACCGCCATCCCAGGCCTCAGCCGGGCAATTCCCTTTCCTCCCCTCCATCTCGCAGACCATCCCACAGTCACCGATGGTTGGTAGCTCGCCAGCATTGCCAAATGCATCCACACCAGAATGGGAGGCCAAGCCCCCCACGCCTCATCGGCGCTCTTATCAATGCATTCTCGTTGTGAATGCTACATCGCCGCTGATCACAAGAATGCGGCCAGGAAAAACACTTCAGGTCATGCGGCTGGTAGGCTTTTGCGCCATCCCCCGTACCAGCCCGCAACACTGCGCCGTTTCCTCCTCGTAGTCACGGATACTCGGTCTCACCTGTGAGTGTGAGCACAACAGCCTGCATGGGTCGGACGGCGTCGGCTTCCCTTTCAAGCCGTGGGGAGGACCAGTCAGCGGGGCTAATGAGAGCTCCGTCCTGTCCCACATGCTGTTGCCGCGTCGCCGTTCCCGCACCATCCCTCGGTGTGCGCCGTCTTGGCCCTTCGAACAAACAGACCCAAGGCATCCCGCTCTTGCAGTAGTGGGTTGCTTTACCCACTGAGATGAATGGGTGCCATGTATTGCTACGCACGAATTGGCAGCAATGAAAAATGTACCGCCGAATGTTCATGGCTAGATTTTTAGGCTTTCTCGGATGTACTCAGGTCCATTTCGACCAAGCAGCCTGACAAGATGTCACACCCTCCCTGGCCTCAACGACTCTGCGGGCTGGATCCGCATCTTGGCACACAGCACCTGTTTGTTTCTCAGATCAGCACCTGAGAAACGGGTGCCTGAGCACGCCCCAAGGCCCATCTCCATGGGTTATTGTTGTTGGCGCAGTGTATCCTCGTGGGGGTTGGGCACCTGGTCTTGTTCAGAGTCCATCGCCGATACTTGCTTTTCCATGTAACTTTGCTGTCAAGGAGCTCCCGAGACGTCCACCCTATCGACAGCACCCATACCTTCCTACCAGTCAGTTCGCGATCCGCATGATCGTGCAGATCATACACGAATACCTGCCCAGAGGCTCCGGCATCAGTATCCGTGGGGTATCCAGTACCCGCTGCCCGTGCCCAGCAGAGCCTCGGTGTCCTTGCACCGGGGCGTGTAGTGGTCCTCCATGCTGCCAAATGGGAACATGGCGACAAAACAGATCTCCTGCGTTGACGAGCAGCCGCCGCACTCCTTCCACTTACTCCACGCCAGTTGGGCCACGAGAGCCTTGGCGATGTCTAGAGCCCTCTCTTTCGAGGAGACATCCCCCTTGTCAACTTGAGGAATGCCGCCGGTGCTGCTATCACTGTTCAGAATCTTCCACATCTCTGCCAGCGCAGAGCATATCCTCTCCTTCACTACCTCTATAGCGGTGTATATAAGCCCGTCCTCTATCGTCCATTCACCCTTCCTTATCAGTGCAGGCTCCAGGTACCGCGCCTTGCACATATTCACCAGTGGCTTGCTTTCGCCTTCGTAGTCCACAAACGGCGACAACAGGAAGTTCACCCCACCTCGCATCTTCTCCAAGGAGATCTCTCCCCCGACGATGAGAGCAAGCCAGTCTGAGTACCGGGTCACGACCAGGTCGACAATCCCCTGCCAGTCGATGCCGGGGATGTTTCTCTCGCTGTTGCTCTCGGTCCCGTGCTTGTGTCTGGACAGGACTTCGTGGATACGAGATCGGACCGCCCTTCTCTTTTCTCGGGTGGTGTTCAGTATCCGGGGAAGATCCTGGCGGCTCGCGTCTGGGTTGGTTAAGTTCAAGTCATAGAAGAAGGCGGAGACCATGCTAGACCAGTCAACATCGACCCTGCCAGCGGGCAAGCCATCCTAGAGAACAGACAGGGCAGAGCATCAGCATCTTAGCCCAGCCAGGGCCAGGGTTGGAGTGTTATCATATGTCGCGGGTCGGGGGAATGGTAGTGAGGTAGCTCACATATCGCAGCGAAGAAGCCCGCATCCACTCAAATCCGGGGATCCAGGGATCCAACGAGCCCGTCTCGTTCGAAAACGGGCTCGCGGTCGCGCTAACGAGATCCAGGCCGCCTCCATCCTCAAAGTGGCAGTATATGATCTCGAATCCAGCCTCCATACGGAGGAACCCATCAACCCGCCTCCCCTCCAATGTCCACTCATCCGCCAGTTTGCAAAGTTCGTCGGCGCGCGCCCAATCGCCCCTGCTCAGCCAGTCGGGGGGTCCCGGCGGCTTGTCGGGGTCCCAGTCCAGCAGAACGTAGTCCTGAGTATCAAGAGTGCCGAAGTCGCTCTTTCCCGCCGCCATGCCGTCGATGTATATGAGGTTCAAGGGCCGTGCGGCGCGATATGTCTGCAGGTAGCCGCGGACGGGCTCGTCGGGGAAAGGCCGTCGGGGTGGTGGATCTTTGGGTCCATCGTCGTCGTCGTGATCCACACCTAGGAGGTGTTGATGATTCGGACCGCCAGTGTCTATGGAACCCTTCATCCCATGTGCGTGATATTGTAACGGCCCATCCATGAACGATAGTCCATCAGGTCCTGCAGAAGGGGGCAACCCAGGGTCGCTTCCTGGTGGTCTCTTTGGAGTATGGGGGCCGCCTATCGAGCTAGCAAACACCTGCGCATGTTCGATCTCGAACGCGAGCCACTCGAACCCGTCTGGGCGCTTGGTGCCGCGCCGTGTGCCGTGGTAGAAAACATTGCCTTCCGGAACCGTGGCTAGGAAGAAGGACATGCCGTTGTGGTCCAGCGAGGAGCCCCACTGGCGCACGGCGTGGTGGACGGCGTTGAATATCCGAAAGGCATTCTGGCGGGCGGCTTGTTCGCTTGGGGAGATGGACGACGCGGTCCGGGGCGGGATCAAGGAGCCGGTAGCAGAGGTGATGGGAGGGTTTAACAGGAGAGCGTAGACGCCGATGCGCATCGTCGGCAACCAGAGCATGCTGGGCGGACGGCGGCAGGGTAAAGGGGTTTTAGGGGCGCTTTTGGACTTCTGCCATGGGAAGGGGGCCCAGAGAAACTCCGTCAGCTCTGGGCCAGGACGCCGTGACTGGATGTGGGCCCCGAGTTGTGGGATATGAAAACATGATTGGCGGGTAGATAAGCGATAAGCTACGTAATCCGTACCTACTGCGTACAGGCGGGGGCTCGTCCATCCCACATGGAGCGACCTAAGCCCAGATTGGCGGCGCGAGTCCAAGCTACCATAGCAAGTTGGGGGGTTGGAGGGGTTTGTGGCTACAGTCACGGGGGCATGCCCGCCCAACTAGGGTGGTTAGGCCCAAAAGACTAGTAGGCAGTACACCTTTGCGAAGAGTAACAAAAGCCCGATTTTATCTCTCATCCAACAGGAGATCAGAACTGATCACCCTTCCGATAGAGGTTCTGATTTTCTATGTAAAATTCTATTGATTTCTGGAAATCGTAAAGGTGATCAATATCGTAACGATTAGGAATCACGATCTGATATGTCAGCCCTTTAACAAGCCTTTGATGAGGAGAAAACCATATGCAAGAATTATTCCCATTTACCTTAAGTTATTTGATACCCTCTTCTGTCTTAATATACCCTCTCCTTCCTCCCTTTGATATAAATTCCGTAAATTCTAGATAGCTTAATTAAATAGATAAATAAACCCCTTTAATTTTGTGCCTTCGTATTCCCATGTTCAATCCAGGTTATTATTGCTTTATTTTAATCTCTCCTCTAGCCTCCCAACCTGCCACCCCGCCTTACTATTTCGTACCTAAAGCCCAGGCCGGTCCAGGCCCCCGTTACTGGATCGCTTATTTTTTTTCCTTAGTCTTGAAATACAGGGTCGTCAGGCCTATATTTGCAGGGGTTCTTTACTTTGCGCATGCGCTAAGAATTGCTAGTTACCA